>CAMQGK010000549.1:1212500-1275000 GCA_947000775.1 Pterois miles
GCAGGTATTAGCCAAGGTAACCCCCCTAAACACTATAAGTGCAGGTATTAGTCAGGGTAACGCCCCCTAAACACTATAAGTGCAGGTATTAGTCAAGGTAACACCCCTAAACACTATAAGTGCAGGTATTAGCCAAGGTAACGCCCCCTAAACACTATAAGTGCAGGTATTAGCCAAGGTAACGCCCCCTAAACACTATAAGTGCAGGTATTAGCCAAGGTAACGCCCCCTAGACACTATAAGTGCAGGTATTAGCCTGGGTAACGCCCCCTAAACACTATAAGTGCAGGTATTAGTCAAGGTAACGCCCCCTAAACACTATAAGTGCAGGTATTAGCCAAGGTAACGCCCCCTAAACACTATAAGTGCAGGTATTAGTCAAGGTAACGCCCCCTAAACACTATAGGAGGTTTAGTCAAGGTAACGCCCTAAACACTATGTGAGGTTTAGAAGGTAGCCCCTAACATATAAGTGAGGTATTAGTAAGGTAACGCCCCTAAACACTATAAGTGCAGGTATTAGCCAAGGTAACGCCCCCTAAACACTATAAGTGCAGGTATTAGCCAAGGTAACGCCCCCTAGACACTATAAGTGCAGGTATTAGTCAAGGTAACGCCCCCTAAACACTATAAGTGCAGGTATTAGCCAAGGTAATGCCCCCTAAACACTATAAGTGCAGGTATTAGCCAAGGTAATGCCCCCTAAACACTATATAATGTATGTGTGTAGTGATGACATCACTGCGACATTTCTGTGACGTCATCAGGGTGAGGTTTCAGGAGGTTATATGCCGTATTCACAGGAAGTCAGTCCTTTAGTCCTGATCTGTTTTTTACATGAAGTTCTGCTGGCGAAGCAGCTGACTGTCACACTGTTGCCTCATCTTTAACGCTCAGTTTGACTCTGAACAACAAAGCTGCTTGTTACTGCCCCCCCACCCCCACCCCCACCCCCACCCACTACATGTCATGTGGTGCTGGGTGGGGGGGGGGGTTGAGTGTGTGTGTGTGTGTGTGTGTCAGCTGTTGTCACAGTTGTTCTGAAGCGTCTCGGCCAACAGCTGGAGGGTCAACAGATCCTCAGCAGGACTACACACCACCTACTACACTACTTCTACTGCTACTTGTAAATTTCTCCACTGTGGGACAAATAAAGGACTATCTTATCTTATCTTAATATCTTATCTTACTTCTATACTTAATCTCCACCTTTACCAGCTGCAACATTAAAGTGATGAACACATGAATGCGTCAGTCATTATAATACTATAATATAATAATATAATATAGATTAATCTGCAGAATGGGGACATTTTGATGCTGATACTTTTTCACTGTGTAACAGAGTTTGATGTTTGATGTAATTTTAGTGATTTCACTAATATTTAACGTTTGAAGCTAACAGAAGACTTGAGGGGCAGATAAATGAAAGGGTTAAATGACGAGGCGTTCAAGTGTTGTTTCGCTCTCTCCAGGATTTCGACCCTCCAGCTGCTGGCTGGAAACGCACATTCAGGCTTTTAGAGGCCACAGGTGTGTGTGTGTGTGTGTGTGTGTGTGTGTGTGTGTGTGTGTGTCTTTAAATAGTCTTTGTGAAGTCTGTCAGGATTCATCAGGATAAACAACAACACACATTGATTCAGCTGCTGCCTGTTTATTCAGTTCATCCTGCTGATGTTACTAATACAATCTAACAATTCCTCCCATTCAGATCAACATTATTTCACATTAATAGCTTTTTATAGACTGTAATATGTATTTAAATATTGATATATTTATATATGATAAATATGATACATGCTTCTTGTTTGTAAAGATATTTCAGTGGAAAATCAATAAAGCTCAAATTATAGCAGAGTTCCAATATGGCAGGTATGTAAACATTTTGATTTGTGCATGAATAAATTAATAAATAATAATAATAATAATAATAATAACAAAAAACAATAATAAAAACATTCAAAGAAAGGAAAAATACACATAAGTGTACAATACTACAATACTTGTAGAAAAAAGGAGAATTATAAACATGATGCTTCAGCTTTACATATACAGTATATTCTAGTAAAAAATAGTAATAGTGACATATATGAAATATTAATAATAATAAAGTAAAACTAAACTAATAAAAGGAACCAATAAAATAAAATATAGTAAATAAATAAATGCACAACATAAATACATATAGAAAATAATCATATAAAAAGTTTTTAATAAAGACAATAAAATGTAATAATAATATTAGAAAAAGTCAGTTAAACGACAGTTAAAATGATTTATTGTACTAGATTATTATTTCAGGTCAGACATTCAGTCAGATTATGCTGTAAGTTGGCTGAAGGGTGGAGCTCGAACGGGAGCAGATCTGAACGGACGGATGCTCACTGAGATAGAACGTGGTCTTGGTGGAGGCCTGATCCCTCTGAGTGACGTGATCTGAAATACTCCTCTGGTTCTGACCCAGAACCTGGTGGACCGTTTGCTCACCGTGTGATGTTGTGCTGAGTGTTCAGAGCCTCCTCCTCCATCTGTGGTTCTTTCCTCCATCACCTCCTCCTGTAAAACGCTGTTTAGAAATGTCACATTACACCGTCCCTCCGTCACCTTCAGGAGGAGGAGGAAGAGGAGGAAGAGCAGGAGGAGGGGGGCTCCATTGTTCCTCTGCAGCAGGGTGACCTTTAGCTTGTTTGTTTGGTAACCGTTGGCGACCGGCGAGTGTTGCTGCTCGCTGTAACCGTCGTAGAGAGTGGGACGTTAGCGAACAGACGGGTGGTTGTTGTTGTAGAGTCCAGTCCAGCTGTCTGCTGCTGAGGGTGGTGTCTCTGATGGGACAAACAGAACCACATCAGTTAATAATCTATAATAATACATCATCATTTATTAGATTTATTATCTGTAAGGTAGCTGAAGTTCTTAGATACATGTAGTGCAGGAAAAAGTACAGCATTTCCCTCTGAGATGTAGTAGAGTAGAAGGATAAAGTAGCAGAAAATGGAAATACTCAGTAAAGCCTGAGAGAGACAGTAACGCAGAACCGTCATCATCATTTACGTTTCAGTAAATGTGTTGAAGGTTGAGCTGAACTGCAGCAGCTCCTGTTTCCTGGGGAAAGATTACAGCGTCGCTCCGATCCCAGCGTTTCCTCTCTGAACAACACGGGGCCGGACTAATCTCTGGACACTCGTCTTCCTGAGAGAGTTCAATAACAGACGACTGAGCCGAGAGGAGGAAAATATGATGAGGCAATGGAAAACACACACCGTTAGCCACGTTAGCATCATAGCTGTTCACTGTCAGTGAAAGAGAAAGAGCTGAAAGGAACTGAAGTGTAAATGGGCGTCAAGAATCAATGTTAAATCTTTAAGGCTTTTATTGTGAAAGGTAAGAAGGAAAGAGTGGCTCTGTGTCCGCTGACCTCTTTCTACACTTTGGTGAACATGTTGATGTATTTGCGGGGTGGTTGCTGTTTCACGACGTAATGTTTGCGTTGTGTGTGAAAGTACTCATGACAATAACAGTTTGAATATATATGTTGATGTATGAATTAATCGCACAGAAAAAAAACAGCACCCGGTGTGTAACGGGCTTGAGATGGCGTTTAAGTGTCAGTCCAAACCAAAGCAGTTAAACAAGTTCAAAAGTCAGCTGAAATTCAACCACTGAATGGAGCTGAAGTGTTGATTCAAGTGAAGGTGTTGAAGACGTCGTTCAGCTTCAAGCACTTCATGAAATTCAAGAATTAAATGAAGTAAAAGTGCTGAAAGTATTGAAGTGTAAGGGTCCATTTATGTGCTGCATTTTTTTGTACTTCAAATCCGTTGTTGTCACTGTAGATGCTGGGAAGCGAGAGTGCTGCTGCCACAGTGTGCCAGCGTTGCCAAGAGTTGCCAACTGCCCCCAAGCTTTGCCAATCATTTCCAGGCATTCCCAAGCACTCCCGAGCTTTGCCAATATTCCCAAGCATTGCTAATTGCTCCCAAGCTTTCCCTAGCATTCCCAAACATTGTTAAACATTCCCAAGTGCTCCCAAGCTTTCCCAAGTGTTCTCAAACATTCCCAAGTGTTCCTATGCGTTTCCAAGCATACCAATCATTGCCAAGCATTTCCAAGTATTCCAAAACATTCCCAAGCATCGCAAAGCGTTCCCAAATGTTCCCAAACATTCCCAAACATTCCCAAACATTGTTATTCTTCAGGGCACATCGGCTGCATCCCGAGATAAAAATAGTTCAGCTTTTGTAACGCGACATGTCCTGTGAGGAGGATCAATCAATCACAGCCAGCAGATATCTCGTCTTTCTTCTCTAACTATCAGACGACGGTAAACGTGGAGGAGAAGTTAATCATTTTAGTGCAGTGTGAGGAGGCTCTGGCTAGTCCAGATGTTTAGCACGCTAGCTATCCTGCTACGCTAGCTAGCCATCAGTGAGCCTCTCAGCTTGTGTCTTTGAACATCTCACACATGATGCTCGAGCATCAGTGGACCTCTGATCCGAGGCTGAAGTCGTGTAGCATGAACTAGACATTAGTGGGAATCAAAGCGCTGAAAGCAGCTGAAGAGTTAGTTGATTCAGCTGAAGAGAGAGTTTAACTTTGTTGTTGAAGTGAAAGTGCAGAGGAATTTAAGAATCAGTTGACATCTCAAGATTTCAAGAAATGGAAGTGTCAGTCGTAGAGAGAGCTCTGAGAAGTCTTCAGTGCTGAAATCACTTGAAGTGTCTTGTTCAAGCAGTAAAGTGTAAAGTCAAGTGTAAAAGCAGCTGAAGAGTCGGGTGACTTGTGTAGCTCTGGTAGGAACGTCAGTGAGCTGCTGTTAAAGGAAGTTCAATGTGTTGGATGAACGATCTGCCTCCGACACTCCGATGATTGATGACAACTCTGTCTCCTGATTGGACGGTCTTTCTGACGGCGTGAACATGAGGTTCTCATTGGTCCGTTTAACGATGACATTGTGAATTCATCACGTTGACTCCAGCCAGTAAGATAAACGTTAAAAAACAAGTAGTGTGAGTCCATGTTTAGGAGTGTGTGTGTGTGTGTGTGTGTGTGTGTGTGTGTGTGTGTGTGTGTGTGTGTGTAATATAGTGTATATTAAACAGAAAGAAAGAGTCATCAGACTAAAAGTTCAGTTCAGGAACAGCTCAGAGTTCCCCTCACATTCCTGGATGTGTGTGTGTGTGTGTGTGTGTGTGTGTGTGTGTGTGTGTGTGTGTGTGCATGTGTTTCCTATTTAAAGTGACCTCATTCGTCAGAGCGGTGGCAGCTGGATGACATCATCCTCTGCTGTCGACGGATGATTCCTTCACATTAAAAGCAACCTCCTGACAGCTGGAAGATAAACAACGTGCAGCCGTGAACTCTTATTTTGGCGAGCAGATGTGAACAACAGAACAGGAAATGGATCACAACAGCTGATTATCACTTATTAAACAGTAAACACTCAATCAACTGGCTTCTGAGAGGCTTCAGTTTCCTGTTAAAATCTAATGTAATGTATGTATGTATGTAATGTAAAACAACATAAAAACAGCGTTTCTTTGCTGATGATGAATCCCTCTTAATGTCAGCAGCCACCTGAACATATTTAACTCGTTCCCTCCTCCGTCCCACAGACTCTAAAGCCATTGTGGACGGGAACCTGAAGCTGATCCTGGGTCTGATCTGGACCCTGATCCTGCACTACTCCATCTCCATGCCCATGTGGGAGGATGAGGACGATGAAGACGCCAAGAAGCTGACCCCCAAACAGCGTCTGCTGGGCTGGATCCAGAACAAGGTGCCCCAGCTCCCCATCACCAACTTCCACCGGGACTGGAGGGATGGCAAGGCCCTGGGAGCGCTGGTGGACAACTGTGCCCCCGGTAGGGACCAGTCCTTATCAACGACATAGTCCTCCACTTTCACTTGAGTACTTTTTTAAGTTTAACATCGTTAGCTTCGTAAGATAAGATAAGATAAGATTGAACTTTATTAATCCAGAAGGAAATTATTTTGCCAGAGATTATAAAATTACAACATGAGAAAAAATACAACATACTTCAGTTAACATGAAAAGCAGCGACTTTATGGAACAACATACATGTTTTTATTGTGTTTCTCTGTGTTCACTTCAGTCCTTTAATGTGGCGTCTACTAAAATAATAAACCACAAAATCACTTCTTTAGTTAAAATCACATTTCTTAACTGTCACTGATGAATTGCAGATAAATGAGTGAATCCTTCAGGTTCGTTTTAGTTTTCATTAGAGAAATGTGTTGTCAGTATTATTATAATAACTATTATAATTATTGTTATTATTATTGATATTTAGGAGAGGAAGTTATCTCACAACCGTGTCTGTGTGCTGCCTTCAGGTCTTTGTCCAGACTGGGAAACGTGGGATCCCAGTCAGCCGGTGGAGAACGCCAGAGAGGCCATGCAGCAGGCTGATGATTGGCTCGGAGTGCCTCAGGTAACATTTACCTGTAAATGAACATGTATTACCTGTAACACCTAACACTAACCTTAACACCACCACTGCCCACAGTAATATATGAACAGCTCACAAGATTTAATGCATTATTGGAGTTAAACAACTAGGATTGTTTGCTTTTTAGTTTTGATAATTTTAGACTTAAAACACCTGTGGAGTTCCCCAAGGCTCCATCCTCGTTCCTCTTCTGGTCTACATCCACATAATCCCACTGGTTCAGATAAGAAATAATAAACAACAAATCATCCAAACATAATTATGCAGATGATGCACAGCTTTACATAGCAATATTCAGAATACTAAACTAAATAAAATCCTGCATTTAAACAAAGATAAAACCCAAATAAATGAATGAAAAGTCAGTTCTCACCTTTAATAACTAATATCAGTTTCACTTTATTTTGTTTCTACTTTATTTCTGTTTAAATCAGATGTTTATATGTCTTTGTTTTATTATTTCTTTTATATCTTACATAACTCACTTTGTAGTCGCCTTAGAGCTAATACTCTTTCTACTAATGTACTTGTACTTCAGTAAAATTAAAATGCAAGACTTTTATTCTAAAAGGAGTATTTGAATTAGTGTTATTGATGCTTTTACTGCAGCTGGAATGTAAAAATGTCTTCCTGCTCTGCTAGAACAGAATCCAGCTGTTGAACATGTGTTCACCAGCTGCTGCTCACTCAGTCCTCCATAATTTTCTCACATTGTTGATTCATTTAAAATGAGCCGTGGCTCCATTTAATGAAGCGGATCAGGCTTTAAACCAGTTTATCTGCAGCTGTAAAGTTGATAAATCATGTGTTCTTCTTCAGGTGATCGCTCCAGAGGAGATTGTTGATCCTAATGTGGATGAGCACTCTGTTATGACTTACCTGTCTCAGTTCCCCAAATCTAAACTGAAGCCCGGCGCCCCCCTGAGGGCCAAGACGCTGCACCCCAAGAGGGCCAAAGCCTTCGGACCAGGTGAGCAAAGAGACACTGCACCAAAGTCCATTCAAAAACGTGTCCGTTTAAACTTAAACAACTTTCAGTAGTTTCCATGTTTCCCAACTAGAGAGGTTTCTCTTTTCTTAAATGTAACAAAACCCAAAGAAACACTTAAGGATTTTAGGGGATTTTATACAAATAAGCACTGATGATGGTGGGTGTTTGTAGAGTCAAAAAAGTCTGAAAGAAAATGTACGGAAAAAGGGCGAAGAAAGGCAGAATAAATCTCGGACAAACAATACAGCATGTCCAAAGAAAAATGTCAGTAAAAAGAAGTGATGAGAAAGAAATGTCCGTCAGATGTTCAGAAAGAGTCTGAAAACAGTTCGAAAAAAAAGTCTGGAAAGAAATGTCTGACCTATCCGATAAAAAAAACGTCTGAAAAATGTCCAAAAATATCTGGAGAATGTCCAATAAAAGGTAGAAGAATCGTCCGACACATGTCCGCAAATACGTAGTGTCGTCAGCGTGGTCTTCATCAGCTGGACTTAGTGCCGTCAGCGTGGTCTTCATCAGCTGGACTTACTGCCGTCAGCGTGGTCTTCATCAGCTGGACTTAGTGCTGTCAGCGTGGTCTTCATCAGCTGGACTTAGTGATGTCAGCGTGGTCTTCATCAGCTGGACTTAGTGCTGTCAGCGTGGTCTTCATCAGCTGGACTTAGTGATGTCAGCGTGGTCTTCATCAGCTGGACTTAGTGCTGTCAGCGTGGTCTTCATCAGCTGGACTTAGTGCCGTCAGCGTGGTCTTCATCAGCTGGACTTAGTGATGTCAGCGTGGTCTTCATCAGCTGGACTTAGTGATGTCAGCGTGGTCTTCATCAGCTGGACTTAGTGCTGTCAGCGTGGTCTTCATCAGCTGGACTTAGTGATGTCAGCGTGGTCTTCATCAGCTGGACTTAGTGATGTCAGCGTGGTCTTCATCAGCTGGAACAAGACACACCTGGTTAGATTATTTATCTAATCTGTCATGTGTCTCAGGTATTGAGCCTCGAGGGAATGTGGTCCTGAAACCAGCAGAGTTTCTGGTGGAGACGGTGGAGGCCGGACTGGGTGAGGTCCTGGTCTACGTGGAGGATCCAGAGGGACACACAGAGGAGGTGGGCACCCAACCTTTTATTTCATATTCAATCAAACACAATACAGTGAAATACAGCTGAAGGTTACTGTGTTTGTGTGTCCGTCAGGCCCGAGTGATCCCCAACAACGACAAGAACCGGAGCTACTCGGTGGTCTACCTGCCCAAAGTGGAGGGGCTGCACAAAGTAAGACTCTACTACTATAGACTATCGGACACTGTAAACTCTACTACTAAAAAATATAAAACACTGTAAAATATAATAATAAAAAATATACGAAAAATTAAAATCTAATAAAAAGCTTAAGACTCTGTAGACTGACTACTATAGACTATAGGACACTGTAGACTCTACTACTATAGACTATAGTACACTGTAGACTATACTACTATAGACTATAGGACACTGTAGACTATACTACTATAGACTATAGGACACTGTAGACTATACTACTATAGACTATAGTACACTGTAGACTATACTACTATAGACTATAGTACACTGTAGACTATACTACTATAGACTATAGACACTGTAAGACTCTACTACTATAGACTATAGGACACTGTAGACTATACTACTATAGACTATAGTACACAGAGTATACTACTATAGAGTATAGTACACTGTAGAGTATACTACTATAGACTATAGAATAATATATAAAAAAAAAAATAAAAAAAGTACACTGTAGAGTATACTACTATAGAGTATAGTACACTGTAGACTCTACTACTATAGACTATAGGACACTGTAGACTATACTACTATAGACTATAGTACACAGTAGAGTATACTACTATAGAGTATAGTACACTGTAGACTATACTACTATAGACTATAGGACACTGTAGAGTATACTACTATAGACTATAGGACACTGTAGAGTATACTACTATAGACTATAGGACACTGTAGAGTATACTACTATAGACTATAGTACACTGTAGACTATACTACTATAGAGTATAGTACACTGTAGACTATACTACTATAGACTATAGGACACTGTAGACTATACTACTATAGAGTATAGTACACTGTAGACTATACTACTATAGACTATAGGACACTGTAGACTATACTACTATAGAGTATAGTACACTGTAGACTATACTACTATAGAGTATACATTTTAGTTTTATTATCTGGCTCTTGTGTTCACATGAACTCATGATGTTTGGTGACGGTTTTGCGGCATGTGGAGCTGCAGCCTAAAGTCTGACTAACGTGGACTGGTACGTTCCAGTTAAAGCGGTGGTTTATCCTCACGTTACCATCTGTACGAACTTCCTCAGGTCAGAGTGAAAGAGAAAAACATCCCATCATTATCATCTTCTGGTCAACAGACAGCAGGAAAACGTGTGTTCTGCTGACACTGAGATCACCATCTTATGGTATTTAGTTTCTGCTGTTTGCTGACCAGCAGCTGATACTGATTTGAGTTGATTACTGCTGGTTGTTTCTCTCTCTGGCCTGAGGAAGTTCATACAGATGGAAACGTTGCCTTAAAAAGAGAAATAAAGTGTTTACGGTATTTTCAGCCTAACGCTGTGCAGACCTCCTCGGAGCCCTGCAGTTCAGTGTTTCTTGTCTGGATCTTCACACTTCTGACGTCTTACTAAAGAAACAGAGTCTCTGGTAATCTCCTTTTGCTCCAGACTCTTGCTCTTATTTTGGCTGTTTGACCTGTTTGATTGAATAAGTCAATCATGATCGAAATCTTCCCCCCTCAAAAGGTGTTTTCAGACCCAACAGTTCTGGGAACTCACTCATAGATTTAGACTTTTTAGATTTTATTTGTTTACACATATAAAAACTATACAAGTCCATATTACATAAACAACAAGGAATATGACTGAGAGCTGCAGAAACCCTCGGTAATAATAAAAACATAAAAACATACGATTACACTCTAGGAAACATCCGTATATGCAAGTAGACAACGTGATGATGTAGAATTAAGATTCTCATTATTCCGTCATCAATGATAACTCATTATTAGTCAGTAATTTACAGAGATAATCCAAAAGGAAAACAATGGGGAGATAAAAACAAACCTGTAACAGCTTTCTTAAGTTGTCCTGGTGTCAACTATCACTGGACCTCAGTACTTTAAACCAGACTGAACTGAGATGTTTGACACTTACGAGCTCTGAGCTTGGACTTATTTCGAGTCAAATAATTGTGGAATCGTTGATTGTAGGAATACTGTTGATGGAAATATGAGGGAAGGATCCTGCTCAAAGAGCTGTACACAGATAAAACGATCTGAAGGTTGTTGAGGATGCTCGACTGGAAAGACGAATGTTGAGATTAGGGATCGGTTGGGGTAAAAATCGGTACCGTTCGCTTCGCTAGTCACGGTTCGGGTCGTATATGTATCGTTCCGTTCATCTGAAATAGGTTATAAGGCCGATTGTGTATTTTTTCATCCCGTTTATTGTCACACTAGAAATCAAGGCCTATGGAAAGAGGCTGGGACACGGCGGACAGGAATATGAGGTATAACACATTGCAGAGGTCCTGTGTCGTGATTGGCTCAAATTCAGCGAGGGCGGACCAGATTTGACCAGAACACTGAGTTGATGTTAGCTGGCTGGAACCACTTGTGGTAGCGAATTCGCAGCAAGCTAACATTGGCTCATGTGTTTGACCAATCATGGTTCCTCTTGTGCTGGGAAAGGACCTACTCCTCAAAATGGTGTTCTCAGAACTACAATAGTTCCTAGTTTTTACAGTGCGGACACCATAAAAAGGGGATTCTTACAACTATGAAAAAGTTCCTCTGGTCCAAAACCCCCTAAAATTACTTGATTTTATAAATGTAATGAAAACCTGACTACCAGAAACCCTGACAGGCCTGTTTGTCACCGTTCCTCCAAGGTGAAGGTGCTGTTTGCCGGGCAGGATATCGACAGAAGTCCCTTCATGGTGAATGTCTCGAAGGCGATGGGCGACCCGACCAGAGTTCAGGCCCGTGGACCGGGACTGCAGCCGACAGGAAACATGGCCAACAAACCTACATACTTTGACATTTACACTGCAGGTAATCAGAAACTACAAATTTAAAACTATACTTGCATTACAGATTTAGGTACATCCAGTACATACTGAAAGAGATGTAGGGGTCACAACGTGACTTATAGATTTCTCTTTAAATGCGTTTCTTCAGCATCTTTTTATAATTTGTGACATTTTCCCAGAAATGGAAAAGCACTTAGACTACCGTGTTACTACAGGTGTTGCACCAACAGTTCAGTCTGTGTGATATTGTGTCACTGAGCGTCACAGTCGTCTTTCAGTGTTAGAAAGTCTTGTTGTCCTTGTTGTCCTCCAGGGGCCGGCGCCGGAGACGTAGGCGTCATCATTGTGGATTCAAACGGTCGGAGGGATACAGTGGAGATTGTGTTGGAGAACAAAGGCGACAGTATTTTCCGCTGCACCTATGTCCCCGTCCTGGAGGGGCCTCACACCGTCTATGTGACCTTTGCTGGGCAGCAGATTCCCAGAAGCCCTTTCACCGTCCACATCTCAGAGGGTAGGTTTTACACATGTAGTTTAAACAGGAGCCATGATTTAGTTATATAGTAGATTAATTTCCATTTAACATTAATCTAATTCATCTAATGCATGCATTTCTAATCAGAGTGAGTGTCACATTGAAATCTGACGTCCAGACTGACTGATTAAAAACTAATATTTTTTGATTTCCATAACGGTCCAATCAGATCTGCAGTTCAGTCTGGGTCCAGGTCTGATGGGACAGTCGGTGCTTGCTGGGTTTTATTGGCTGAAACTGTGCGCTCTCATGGTTTTGGGCTGTGGTGTTTGCTCTTCTCCTTGGTGGTCTGCTGGTCGTCTGGCAGAAAGTGATGGGAGTTGGACAGTTTGACAGACGGGGCAGAAAATGGATGGATGGACTTGATTTTCACTTTGCCTATCGTTAATGTAGGATCTTGTCTGATAGGACTTGGACTTGACCTGAGACCTGTTTGTCTTGACTGTGGCTCGCTTTCTTGACTTGGGCCTTTACTTAGGATTATTTCTGGAGCTTGTCACCCAGATTTGGGACATGCCTGTCTCAGCTTGGGACTGTACGCTGAACCTGTCTGTCTTGACTTGACTTAGAACTTGACTTGGGACTTGTCCAACTTAGACTTGGGATAATATGGCTTGATGGATGGACTTGGGACTTGGAATCTTATCTAACTGGACTTAGATTTGACTTCCGACTCTGAAATTGAACTTTCCTGTCTATACATAGATTTGAGTTAGAACTTGATTAGGGACTTGACTCTCTGTGACTTGGGATTTCCAGTACTGTCTTGGGACTTGACCCAGTACATAACATGGAACATACTGTCTTTATTCAGGAGTATAACAAAGAAGGGATGTCCACACATGACAAATGTCTCAAATTTGAGCTGGACCCTGTACCTGTCTGTCTTGATTGGGAACTTGACTTGGACTTCTGCTTCTTTGACTTAGGATGTTGTCTGATTGGACTTGGATTTGACTTCTAACTCTGAAAATGAACTTTCCTTTCTTTGAGCCCAGATTTGTCTGTCTTGACATGACTTACCACTTGACTTGCCTTTCTCTGACTAAGAACTTCCAAATCTTTTAACTTGGGGTTGCCAATCTTGATTTGGGACTTGCCTTTCCCACCTTTCCTGCTTGGACCTGATTTGAGACTTGTCTGTCTTTGACTTGGGACCTGATTTGGGACTTGTAGTCTTGATTTGGGACTTGTCGGTTTAGACTTGACTAAAGCATTGCGACTTGAGAAATTGAGTCTTGCAGAACCCAACTTATCCCTGCCCGCTGGTCTGGCGGCCTGGTGGTCTGCTGTTCCTACAATCTATTGATCTGGAGGTCTGGAGGTCTCTGTCCCCTCTCTGCCTGTCTACATATGTATCATCACTGTTGTTCCCTCCTTCAGTTTCACAGAACATCCCACTTCCTGGGTCTCCGGTGCAGATATTACCTCAGTCCTCACGCACCCCTACCTCAGAAAAGACAAGGAGAGCCCCCCCTCCAACGCCACCCAAACCCAGGCGACCAAGTTAGTACAGGCGGGGGGGGCGGGGGTGTGCCTGGAGCCTGCCTGCGCTAGCCTGGTTTCCTTCCACCTCAACTCAAAACCATCCCTGGCTCTGACCCCTCAGGAGGGGGTTTCCAGCTTTACAGCATGTGCAGCACCTGCTTTCTTCTTCTTCTTCTACAGAATCTGAGCGAATGTGGATGTGTGGAGTCCTCCCTGGATTCATGGCCCACCATGATTTTATCCCTCAGTCTGCAGTACCTCTGCAAAAGGTCCAACTCAAATTACATCCAAGTTAGATCTGGTATCCCAGGACAGATTTTCAAATCTGTCCCCTAAATTTGTTTTTAGAATCCAAGAATCTTGTCAGAGCATATTTAGTGAATTTCACTACAATATATTTGCATTGTTTTTACATTTTTATTGTTGTGAAAAGACATAACAACCCCTCAGACACATCCGATTAACAGTAGTAGCATAAAAATAGGTTCAAAGTTGACACAAATGTGGCTACAAACAAATATTTATCTATCAATTTAGACTCTTTTATTGCCATTTCATATGGCATTACTATCACAAAAACTATATCCCTTAAACATGTGTTATTAAAAAATCCATTTTTACTGAACAACAAAAAGACAAACTTGTTAAATGTTAAATGTTGTGTGAACAAAGGCAGACGTACAAGAACCTTTTCAAAATGAAATACATACTAAAATAATGAGTCGAATGAGAAAGTATCTGATCAATGAATAAGTCAGAACCAGGGCTGTCGAAGTAAAGGCAAATTTGTTTTAACACTAATTTCTTTAATGCACTAACGCAAATTGGTCACTGAGCAACTGGCTCAGTTTTAAAGTTAGAATGAAGGTACTGGTATCATATGAAACTAGAAAACCTGATGAATCCATCTGTACCAACCAGGTCAGACTAGCTTGTCATGAACACAAGTTTCTGCACTGATATCTGAAAAATAAAGTTAAACTTAAATCAAGAGAATAAGAACCATATACATACAACACTGTATCATCTGCATAAAGAAGTATATCATAAATGTTGGAGTAATAATTAGGGCTGGTAAAGTCAACAATTTAATAATGTTAGTGGGCTCAGTTTTGAAGCCAGAGTGATACTGGTATCATGTCAAACTAGAAAACCTGAGGAATCCATCGGTACCAGCAAGGTCAGACTAGCTTGTCAGTAAGGAAGTTGAATAACGCTCCAAACTTATGCAAAATTTTGGTGAGGAAAAACTGTCATGTCCATTTTCAAAGGGGTCCGTTGACCTCTGATCTCCAGATGTGTGAATGTAAATGGGTTCTCTGGGTCCCCACCAGTCTCCCCTTTACAGACATGCCCACTTTATGATAGTCCCAGTCAGTTTGGGGCAAGTACTGATTATTTTAGCATATTATTTATGCTAAATGTAGTACCTGTTAGGGTTTCTGGGCAATATCTGTCATCGTTTTATGTTGTTAATTGATTTACAATATAAATATATATATATATATATATATATATATATATATATATATATATATATATATATATATATATATATATATATATATATATATATATATATATATATATATATATATATATATATATATACATTTGCATAAAGCAGCATATTTACACTCCCATGTTGATAAAAGGATTAAATACTTCCACCTTTAAGGTTCATTTTGAACTGATAAAAAATGTGATGAATTTGCGATTAATCCCAAGTAAATCTTTTAATAGACTGACAACATTAATAAACTGACAGTTAATGTCAACTTGATACTCAACAGTTTTGATACTCGGAGACAAATTTCAATCAGTACCAGAAAAGTTCGATCACCAGTCCAACACCAAACCTCTAACTCCAACTATGAGTGAATTATAATTAATGTGAAATATCTGATAATATATAGATTACTATGAGTGAGTGTGGTTGTGTGTGTGTTTCGTCACTTCATGCCAACAACGTCAGCATCTCTACAAACACTCCAGTGCTGTTTTTATTCTTCAGCTTTAGTGTTTTTATGCAGAAAACATGTAAAACATGTTTGAGTTTCTTCTGATCTGTTAACTCTTTAGAGGAACTCCTCATGCAAATAACTGTTAATAAAAACAGTAACACATTTAAATACATGTAACACAGAATTTAAACCGTAGAACTGAGTGTCTCCCATGAATTTAATGAGAGTGAATGTGACCATTTAGAGTTTTATACTCATATACAGGCCTTCATCACCACCATCATCCTCCTCCTCCTCATTAGTATCATCTGCTTCACCTCGTTAGTATAACCCTCCTCTTCCTTTTACACATTATGCAATTTTATACATTATTTTATGTTCTGATGAAATAACAGTTTCTATAGAAACTTCACAGTGATTCTCAGCTTTTTGTTTTATTTATCTTTAAATAATATACCAGTTTGTTTGTGTCTGATATATATATCAGGCCGCTTCTTCTTCTTCTTACTTTTTGTTTCATCTTCATCTTTGCTGCTTTTTCCTTCTTTCAGCCTCAGCAAACTGCTTCTGATCAGCTGACTAACAGATAAACTCCAAGTGTGTTTATTCCTGGTTTAACTTCATTTATTTTTAGACTCATGATATTTGCTAATTTTTCATAAATCCTGACTTTTACCTCCAGGGTTATTCTAGGAAGAAATTTTGGTTTTAGGATTAAAAGAGTCAGAATGAGAGAAAGTTCACGGTTCGGTTTAGATCCACATTGACTCTGAAGTATTTTAATAATCTGTCATAAAGAACAGAAAATGTTTTGTTTTTGTGTGTGCAGGTCTGTTGTCAGGATGCCTCCCAACACCTTCTTCTCTAAAACTTTCTAAAAGTTTTAATATTTTCAGATTTTATGAATGCAGTTAGCTCCTCAGTTATTTATGGATCAGTTAGTGCTCAACTCATGGAGTCTGCACCTTCGCTCCATGTTGGGTGGGTTTGCCTCAGAGATTATTTAGTGCAATAATCTAAAACCCAATGGAACAATCCTATTGGCTGTTAATGGAGGGAACCAGGGCGATGATCACTTCCTGTTGGACCACAGAAATACGTCTGGACTGGACAGACAGTCTCTGATGGTCTTCGTCCAGGGTTGGGTTTAGGACTACAAGGGGAGTTTCTGTTAGCGTCAATATGATTTTAACATCATCTCCCAGTTTAACCAGTGTCCCATGTCTCCCTCTGATTGGTCCTGGCAGCCTGTAACCCTAACGCCTGCAGGGCGTCGGGCCGAGGTCTGCAGCCGAAGGGCCTGAGGGTGAAGGAAGTGGCCGACTTCAAGGTTCACACTAAAGGAGGCGGCAGCGGCGAGCTCAAAATTACAGTGAAGGGACCAAGTAAGTGAGAGGCCATGTTTGAAACGTACCTTCACCGTCTACGAAGAGCAGCTCTGATGGTTTTATTCTGAATCCAGACGGCCTGGAGGAGCCGGTGAAGGTTCTTGAGTTGGAGAACGGGATGTTCGAGTGTAACTATTACCCCGTCATGACGGGGAAATACATCGTGACCATCACCTGGGGAGGACACAGCATCCCACGCAGGTGAGACGGTCAGCTCATCTGATTATTATTATTCACACTGATGAAGTTCATCCATATGCTTCCATATAGGGCCAACACTATAGGGGGCCCAGGACAGAACCCTGAGGTACTCCACTGGTTCTACTCAGATTAAAGATTAAACATTATGATGATTCATGATTAGTATTGCTTACATGCAACTCTCTCTACAGTATATATGAAGCTCACTTTCACTCAATTTTGAATGTTTTTCACCAAATATACTTAAGTATCTCTAAATATACTGGCGGCCCACCCAAGTAAAGTCTATGTGTGAGAAACACTGCTTATGTTTCTAATTGCTTTTATATTTACATTCAATATATGTTACACAAAACTAATATTTTTGTTGGGCTATGTACTAAAACATTACTCTAATTGAGAAGGTGGTTGAACAGCAGCTTTTGAAGCAGTTATTTTTAAAAAATGAATATTTTTTTCCGTGAAAGAAGGTCGTCTCGGTTGTTTCTCATTAAAACATAAAAATATGAAATAATCTCATATTTACGAGATGATATCGTCTGTTGGCCTTTTCAATCAAAAATACAAATTTCAAAAGATTTCACTACTTGTAATACTCTATGGACAGGTTTATTATATTCAGTTTCAATCTCTCTGTGTGGGATTATAGTTAGTATTTGTGTGTTTTCAGTCCGTTCGAGGTACAGGTGAGCGAGGAGGCGGGGCCTCAGAAGGTGAGGGCCTGGGGTCCAGGTCTGGAGACCGGTATGGTGGGCAAGAGTGCTGACTTTGTGGTGGAGGCCATCGGCACGGAGGTGGGAACTCTGGGTACGTTACAAAAAACAGGACCAATCAGAAACACTCACCTGCTGCTCAGAGTGATTGACAGGTGGCTGGGGGAGGGGCTTAAAGAAACATACACTGCCTACTGTTTTTTCCTCTAGCGGTGAACTTTATACCTTTAGTTCCATGCAAGGTGTTCTGACGGTCTGCAGGTTTCTCCATCGAGGGTCCGTCTCAGGCGAAGATCGAGTGTGATGATAAAGGTGACGGGTCATGTGACGTCCGGTACTGGCCGACCGAACCGGGCGACTACGCCGTGCACGTCATCTGTGACGACGAGGACATCAAGGACAGTCCCTTCATGGCTCACATCCTCCCCGCCGCCGGCGATGTCTTCCCAGAGAACGTGAGAGCAGAACCTCACTGATCCGGTTCTCAGGTGTTTTATCGTTGAACGTGACGTGTTGAGTGTTGAATCTCGTCCTCAGGTGAAATGTTACGGTCCAGGTCTGGAGCCGCTGGGCTGCATCGTCAACAAACCCGCCGACTTCACCATCGACACCCGCGGCGCCGGCAGAGGACAGCTGAAGCTCTACGCTCAGGTGAGCCTTGAGACGACGAGGTGATGGGAGGTGATGATGATGAGCTGGGGGGAGATACATGAAACGAGTCTTTGTGCTTCCAGGATGCTGAGGGATTCCCCATCGACATCCAGATCTCCGATAACGGAGACAGCACCTTCTTCTGTGTTTACATTCCCACCAAACCCATCAAACACACCATCATCATCACCTGGGGCGAGGTCAACGTTCCCAGCAGCCCCTTCAGGGTAAACACTGAGCACAGGGTCGGCGGTTCGATCCCCACGATATACAAGCGCCACCAGTCGCCATTTATTCATGTCATTAAACTAGAGATCCAGATGTGATGCCTTCAAATGACACTGGTGAGCTTGTATTTACAACACAGGAAGTCGTGTCGCGTTCAAGTGGTTAAGTCATGAGAACGCCACTGCTAAGCAATGGCAATAATAATTAATTATCAATATTATTAATTATTAAATATTAATTATCGTGAGCATCTAGGGGCCACCTGAGGTACTGCAGACACTGAATAATAACTATAGTAATAACTGTAATTGATTAAACTTAATTAATTATTTTACTGTTAAACAATTAAATGAGAATTACTAAAGTTAGTATTGATTGTACTGATGGAACATTAATAACTATTAGTAATGCTACAATTTCATTTTATAATTATTTATTAATTATGTTATTTTGTCATTAGTTTGTATAATATGAAATAATTGCTTAATAAATTATATATTCTATCATAGCTGATAAGAGACTAATTACTTTCTGATTATATTAGTAAAATATTTATGAACCAAATAATGTTCAGAAATGTTTTACAAATAAATTATTAACCATTAAGAAAGTGTTACAAATATCGATCTATGTAAGTTTATAGATGTTTACAAACTTTTTCTTTAACATTTACAGATAATCTTGTAATCATTAACAGACATTTAGTCGTAGACCATTTTGTTGTTTGTTAGCAGTAAAATAGCTGTTAAATAAATAAACGATTGCTTTATCATTTATATACAGTTTGATGTTATTACCTAGATTTTTTTGTAAAAAGAGATGTGAAACAAATTTGCTTCACAAAAGATGAAAAACACAAACAGAAAGACAAATGCAAGAAATGTGGATAAATTAAAAGAAACAAGAGAAAATGAATTAAATTAACAAGATGTTTGACTCTGAGCTGTTTGATGTGGTGCGTTCAGGTGACGATAGGAGAAGGCAGTCATCCGGAGAACGTGAAGGTCTACGGTCCAGGTGTGGAGAAGACGGGACTGAAGGCCAACGAGCCCACCTACTTCACCGTGGACTGCAGCGAGGCGGGACAGGGTGGGACCTGGTCCTGATCCAACACCGGACCCCTTTCGTGTCTTTTACTCTCTTATTTATACGTCACATTATGTTTCCTTACGGACGATATCTGCTTTTCAAATGGCTCCAAAAGCTGCTGAAGTGTGGATATGAATGAGGTTTATTATCCCTGCAGGTGATGTCAGCATTGGGATCAAGTGCGCTCCAGGTGTGGTCGGTCCCGCCGAGGCCGACATCGACTTTGATATCATCAAGAACGACAACGACACGTTCACGGTCAAGTACACGCCGCCGGGGGCCGGCCAGTACACCATCATGGTGCTGTTCGCCGACCAGGTGAGAGCGGAGACAGGAAGTCTGCGTCTTCAGGCGTTTCAGGTTAAAATGAGTCGGTACTCAAACCTTTAATGTTACAACAGGAAATCCCCATCAGCCCCTTCAGAATAAAGGTGGATCCTTCTCATGATGCAGCTAAAGTCCGAGCAGAAGGACCGGGACTCAACAAGACAGGTGAGCTGGTTTCAGATGATCCTCAAATTTACTAAATGGTGTTCCTCAGTTACTGATATAAGAAAGGAAGTATTTATATGGAGGAAGTATTTCGAGCCTTTAGTTTATTTGCGTTTCTATATTTAATTTCTCTGCAGGAGTTGAAGTGGGGAAACCGACTCACTTCACCATCTATACTAAGGGAGCTGGTAAAGCCCAACCTGAGGTTCATTTCAGCGCAGCAGCTAAAGGTGAAGCCGTCAGAGACTTTGAGATCATCGACAACCACGACTACTCGTACACCGTCCGCTACACCGCCGCCCAGCAGGTCAGACGGCGCTCTGATTTACAGGATTTATAATGTGAGAGCTGAGTGATAAACCGGGGTTAACTGTTGTCTGTTTCAGGGGAACATGTCCATCACCGTGTGCCACGGAGGAGACCCCATCCCCAAGAGTCCCTTCAACATCACCGTGGCCCCTCCGCTGGACCTCAACAAGGTCAAAGTTCAGGGTCTGAACAACAGTGAGTACGCCTGAGTCAGCACTAATTAGGAAATGAGAAAACATTAATCATGCAGGAAGTTCAACTTCCATTCAGACGGAAAAAGATCCTGAGATTGATTCTGTGTTCAAGTCAAGGTCAAAGTTCGCTCTGAGTGGTTTTTTTTATCCTTTATTTAACAGCGACAGTAGAGGTCCCTGGCCGGGCCTGAACTGGGATTGCTTGGATTACGTGGTTTAAAGTCCTCAGGATGTGTCTCCGTTCGGAAAGTGTTTATTTTACATCGAGCACAAATGAGGTTTTAGGCTGATTAGTTTGAATGTAATTAAAGCTCATACCAATGAATTAAACATATGAAAGGATATATACAGTGGGCAATTTTGAGGAGGGGATGATAATCATAATCATAAAGTCTGTAAAGGGAAGACTGGTGGCTACCCATGGAACCCATTTACATTCACGCATCTGGAGGTCAGAGGTCCACAGATCCATCAACACTTATAATATACATCTTTATGCAGATGATACAATCTTGTATTTATATGGTTAATGTTCTCTTGATTACAGTCTAACTTCATTCTTCAGATATCAGTGCAGAAACTTTTGTTTGTGACAAGCTAGTCTGAGCTGGTTGGTACCGATGGATTCATCAGGTTTTCTAGTTTCATGTGATACCAGTATCTTCACTCTAGCTTTAAAACTGAGCCGCTACGACCTAAAACCACAAGTTGCTTTAATGTACTAAAGAAATTGGTGGCGTTAAAACTAATTTATGCTGTATGTGTGTGTGCAGTACTATACTGTATATAGATAATCTGGGCCAGCATTCCGCTTCCTCACATATCTCATCAAAAACCATTTGGTAGAAACGGGTCTAAGAACTCAGTGTTGTTCAAGAGGTTCTGGAGGCTAGTTTGTTCCAATATCTGGTAATGTTGTCTACCAAAGCTACTCTTTTATGACAAAGAGAAAGTAAAATTACACATCATAGCCGGTAATAAAAGCATTTTAAGCTCTAACTAAACTTGGTGTGTCTGTGTTTGTGTGTGAATCAGAGGTGGACGTTGGGAAGGACGAGGAGTTCACCGTCAGTACTCGCGATGCCGGAGGTCAGGGCAAAGTGGACGTCAAGATCACCTCGCCGTCACGGCGACCAATCCCCTGCAAGCTGGAATCGTCGGGCTCAGCCGACGAGGTGCACACGGTGAAGTACATCCCCCCCGAGGAAGGACAGTACAGAGTGGACGTCAGCTATGATGGAAACCCCGTCCCAGGAAGTCCCTTCGCCGTGGAGGGCGTCATGCCACCGGACCCCTCAAAGGTCAGTTTAAGACGGTTCTCTTAAAGCTTCCTTAAAGATTTCCTCAGAAAATATTTCTTAATTTTCACTTAAGTCATATCATGCAGAATTATCCTTATGTAGAGTGGGCTAAATATAATATAATAATTGATTCAATGAATAAATATGTCAATAAATGTTGCAAAAATAACATTAAAAACAAATAAATGAGTGGATGAATAAATAAATATGTCATTAAATGTAGCAAAAACTATATTAAAAATAAATATAGCCATTAATTAATTGATAAAATGTGACATAAACTGATGTTTTATCCCTTATTTGCATAACGAGGCAGAAATATATAAATAAATGTGTAAAGAAAAGAATACAGAGATATATAAATTGGGGGAATAAATAAGGGGTGAAATGCAAAGGGCAAACCATGGAGAAAATAATTCAATCAATCAATCAATCAATCAGTCAGTCCAATATTAAATCCATCAATCAATAAAGAAATAAAAATAAATAAATTCAAAATGAATAAAATCAAAAATAAATGAATAAAAAAATAGATGCATAAATAAATAAAAATAATTGCAAAAAAAATTACTAAATACAAGAGCAATGTAAAAATAAATACATGAATTAAAGCATTTATGAAAATGGGGAAATTAAACAGAAGAGTAAATAAATAAGGGAATTAATACAAAAATAAACAAATAAAGAAGCAAATTAAACATAAATTTTAAATGTATTTTTGATTTTGGCAGGTTCACCGTCTACCAACCAACCTTTTTAACATGTCTCATCTCGGTCTACCACCCAGGTCCGAGCCTACGGTCCAGGTCTTCAGGGTGGTGTTGTGGGTAAACCAGCCCCCTTTGCCATTGACACAAAGGGAGCCGGTACCGGCGGTCTGGGCCTGACAGTAGAGGGACCCTGTGAGGCCAAGATCGAATGCCAAGACAACGGGGACGGATCCTGCTCCGTGTCCTACCTGCCCACCGAGCCCGGCGAGTACGCCATCAACATCTTGTTTGCGGACCAGCACATCCCTGGGTCCCCCTTCAAGGCCGTGGTCCAGTCTGTGTTCGACCCCAGCAAGGTGACTGCGAGCGGGCCGGGCCTGGAGCGCGGGAAGGTCAATGAGGACGGGTCCTTCACGGTGGACTGCTCTAAAGCCGGAGAGGCCGAGCTCACCGTCGAGATCATCTCCGAATCCGGAGCCAAAGCTGAAGTCCACATCCAGAACAACAGCGACGGGACCTACTCCATCACCTACATCCCACGCTGCCACGGCATGTACACCATCACCATCAAGTACGGAGGACACACCGTGCCAAAGTTCCCCGCCCGACTACAGGTGGACCCGGCCGTGGACACCAGCGGGGTGAAGGTCCACGGACCCGGAGTGGAACCCAGAGGTGAGGTCAGCGTGGTGTAGGATCAGACCTGAATCCAGAGTCTGCATCAGATCTGTATCGATTAAAACCTCGTATCACTTCGATTTACTTCGACTTTTGACACGGTGATAAAAATGTAAGTGTATTATATGGTATGAATTATCTCCAGCTGATTGATGAACTTGATCGACATCTTATCTGAAACATCGTCGATCTGATAATCAGCTGTCGATTGTTCATCTGTCGCAACAGCTGATATTTATCGTTTACAGCACGGCGTTGACGTTACTTCTGTCCGGTTAATGATAAATGTCAGCTGGGAAAGATGGTCAACAGCTGATGACCCAATCAACACTGTTTCAAATAAAATGTCAATCAAGTTTATCACATCAACTGAATCACTTCACTCATTAATTAATATATTTTCCATCACTTCCTGTTCCTAGTTATCAGTTAATTTTTCTTATTTCCGCCCTTGAGTCCACTTTCCTGAGATGATAAATGAATGATGAATTATGACTGTTTTAATCAAATAGGCCTTAAATTAATTCGACCACTTGATAAATTATTTCTCCATTTTTCAATCCACATGCATCTATTTTTATCATTTCTTTTTTTTTCTTCCACCCCTCATATTAATTAATCTTTAATTTACAATCAAAAATACGTTAAAATCTGAACAGTAGGTGTTTGTTTGGTAGTTGCTGATCCTTTATTTTGTACATTATTCTTTTTTAATAAAAATAAGTTGATTTTTAAGTTTTAAAGTTTCAGGGTAAACAGCTTTCAGTTTTATTGTATTTCTATCTCAACTCACCTTAATTATCCATAATGGTCTCTGGTATTGAAGCCTACAGGCTAAATTTAGCACCTTTCACGTTGTAAATGTTCTGTAAACTGTTGTTTAAACTGGTTTACGTACATTGTTGAACTACTGAAGTGGTTTATTTACTGGACTGAAGTCAATTATGACAGTTAATAAACTCACAAGAGTACATTTGCAGTTATAGGCTGCACTTTTCTCATAATGATATGTTCATAGATGCATATGTTACGTCTTTGTGTGATCAATTCTTTAAATTACATTTAACCATTAAAAATAGCATAAAGATGGGTTGATCACATCTCATTCACGGACTGGAACGAGTGAAACCACAAACAGAAATCATGAACTGAGAGTTGATGCTTGCTTCTTGTGTGCAGGCGTCCTGAGGGAAGTGACCACCCATTTCATCGTGGACGCCCGGGCGAACTACAAGAGCGGCGGCAGCCTGATCAAAGCCTGCATCTCCAACCCGTCAGGCGCCAACACGGACGCCTACATCACCGACAAAGGCGACGGGACGTACCGAGTGGAGTACACGCCGTACGAGGACGGTGAGCCTCTGAGCGTTTTATTGGTCCTTTGGAGGCGGCAGAGAGAATCCACGCTTCAGCTGTTTCTGCTGCTGAACTCAGTCTGGAGGCTGAGCTGCTGTTTTATGGATATTTTTCACACATTATAATGTTGAAATTAAATTGCCTTGTGGTTTTTATTAAGCTTCTGTTTTCCCCTCTGCTGCAGTAAAGACGAGGACGAGGCGAGGGAGGAATTTGCAGCTTTTACATCTCAAAACAAACAACATGCTGGTTTAAATCCCAGATAGATTAATAAGTTTTTAACATTTTTTGATGCTGTTAGTGTTTGTTTACATCACAAACATGGAGTGAAACAGGCCTTTATTGGCCAACTCTGCACTCACACTACAGTCTTAAAGTAATATAAAGGTGAGAATACTGCATACAGATATATAAAGACACTAAACTGTGTACACTTAATGAATGTAGTGTGTCCTGTAACTGAGGACCAGCAGAGGTGGGAGGTGCTGAGCGTCTGGTATTAATAACTGCAGTGTGTCTGCTCGCAGCAGATGGTTTTCCACTGATAGTAATGTGTGACATGTTGCAGCCCAGTGCATTGTGGGACAGAAATACTCCCTGTGGAGGCTTCGGTCAGGCCGGTGGTTTTAATGAAAGCTGGTTCTGTGTCAGCGTCGGAGGAGGCTGAGCCATCAGCTGTGAACTGAGGTTATGACGGGTGACTCCCGGTGTCAGCGTGGCGTCAACCGTTGTAATCTGGTTTTTAGGGCTGTACCGAATAGATGGAAGCCTCATTCAGGATACTGACATTAGTATTATATTAGTATTAGAAATCAACATTTTTTGTTGCATGATTTTGTTCAAAGTCTTGTTCAAAGTGTATTTGTCCCCAGTGTCAGTATTAATGACTGGTGTGATCCAAACATTTCTAATAACTCCGGAGTTTTGTAAAGTCCAAAAGTCATTAGTTATTGAAAAAAAGATAGATGTAATAATTTCCAAAATGCACAACATGTTTTTATCTATAGAGATATTCTGACTCTATCCATATTTGTTGGTATTTAGCCTTTCAAAAACTCCATTTTTTTCAATCTGAAGACACACATTCAGCGTTTCATTTGAAAACCTCAATAGAAGCTTTGAATGTAAAAATGGATATACTAGTTAGCTTTCCCTTCAACAATATAACATCAAGCAGGACTAAGAGTCTATAGTAACACTAGCTGCTCCATCAGTCGGTCATAAAGAATTCCTCATAGAATACGATGAGGAAAAACTGTACTGTGTTTTTACCCGTTATCCAGTCACAGATCTACATTGTACATTGGCACCCCGTGCTTGACAACAGGTAAAAGGTTCCCCCAACGTTCTACATGGGAAATGCTATATGACGGATATTCATGGAGAAACCGTGGGGCGCAGACTTGTTCAGACCCTTTTGTAAGTAAAGTTTGAGCGTTGAACTTGCCAAATATTAAACTGATCTGTTTGTCTGCAGGTTTGCATCTGATTGAGGTGTTGTTTGATGAGGTCTCTGTGCCTAAGAGTCCGTTCAGGGTGTCGGTGACTGAGGGTTGTGATCCCAGTCGTGTCCGAGCCTATGGTCCAGGTCTGGAGGAAGGTCTGGTTAACAAACCGAACCGCTTCACCGTCGAGACCAGGTGACTTTACTGTAATTCCTCTGACAACATGCCTGGATTAGCAATCAGATGAAAGTTTCAGACCTTTAACTCGATCCAAACCTCCCTCTCATTCCCTCAGAGGTGCTGGCACCGGAGGTCTTGGCCTCGCCATTGAGGGTCCATCTGAGGCGAAGATGTCTTGTAAGGACAACAAAGATGGCAGCTGCAGTGTGGAGTACATCCCCTTCACTCCTGGAGAGTACGACGTCAACATCACCTTCGGAGGCCTTCCTATCCCAGGTGATGGATCTAAAATCCAGGACTCTGTTGGGTCTGGTATGGTTTAGAGTTAACAGATCCTGGTCCAGCAGTGACTAATATTGGGCTTCTTGTGTGTGTGTGTTGCAGGGAGCCCATTCCGTGTCCCAGTGCGAGAACTGGTGGATCCTAGCAAAGTGAAATGTTCAGGTCCTGGCCTGGGAAGTGGAGTCCGAGCCCACGTCCCTCAGACCTTCACCGTAGACAGCAGTAAAGCTGGAGTGGCCCCCCTGGAGGTCCAGCTGTATGGGCCCACAGGTAAGACCCTGTCCTGATGTGTCCTTAGACCAGTGAGGTTCTTCATCTCAGTTTAAGGCCTTCAGGGTTACATTTATCAAATGTGGATTCTCAGTGGTTGGAAACCAAACAAACTCTTGCAAAGGCTGTTGGAACTGGTATGTACACTCTCTGATACCCTAGATCCTGGGGTAAAACCAAACAAGTCCACCTGAACTAGGCCATCTTAACTCTTTTATGTTAATATCTAAAGGGGTTGTGTGCAGTCTGTTCTGGAAAAACAATATGACCTGGGACCCTTTGGTATTTTACTTATTAGACAATTACAAATCAAGATGTTCTAAGACAGTGTGGACTTGAGACCCAGTTTGGCCAGGTTTTAGTGTTTGGTCTGCCTGAAAACCCTTTAGTCCTAACCATAAGGTCTTCACTATAACTCTATGTATACTTTGTCCTAGTTCAGAACAAGTCCCTAGTAAAGGGCCAGACCAAACCCAAAGGTCAGGTCTTTGGGTTGGATCGGCCTAGAAACCTTTTAGCTCCGAACTCAAGTCGCAATCACAAATTAATATTCACCTGAACTCTGCATATATTCAATTCTGGTTCATGACCAGTCTCTCGTAGAAATTAAAGACGACTACTTTTCTCATCCTTCTTAAAGTCCAAAACTCAAACTCTACTGCTCTACTTTATGTATTCTAACAATGGATACAAGTTATTTTGAAACTCCGGTTGCCTTTCAGGTGTGGCTGAGCCAATCAGCATTACCGACAATGGCGACGGTACTCACACAGTCAACTACACCCCCACCAACGATGGCCCGTACACGGTGTGTGTGAAGTACGCCGACCAGGAGGTCCCTCGTAGGTCAGTAACAAACAGATCTGAAAATGAAGAATTCACGATCTAACTGGATCAGGTCTCACCTTTCAAACCGTCTCCTCTCAGCCCATTTAAGATCAAGACATTACCGGCTCATGATGCCAGTAAGGTCCGAGCCAGCGGTCCAGGTCTGAATGCATCTGGAGTTCCAGCCAGTCTGCCTGTTGAGTTCACTATCGATGCCAGAGACGCCGGAGAGGGACTGCTCACTGTTCAGATACTGGTGAGTCCCAGGTTTCCATCCTGAAAGGGTCCTTCCAGCTCAGGACTCGGCTGATATCATGAATGTAATGTCTTCATTCTTTTCCATTTCAGCACTGTAGGTGAGGGATATTTTGGCAGGCTAGTGGCACCATGTTTCTAGTAGTAGTTCCTGGTACATACCTTAGAGGAAACATCTAAATGTTATTTTTATTATCCAGGTTGCATATTCAAAGGTGTATTTGTGATCTCGCAGATGTCTACTAAAAATGATCATATGTTTGCCTGGGAAAAATTGGTTGGTGACCCATTGGTGTGTGGACTGCTGTTTTAAAGCCTTGAGTTTGGCATATTGGTCGTCGCATCTTTGTTTATGTTTTGGCTCTTGCCATCTCGGTTTTTGGCCGTTGCCATCTTGGTTTTTGGCTGTCGCCATCTTGGTTTTTGGCCATCACCATCTTGGTTTTTGGCCGTTGCCATCTTGGTTTTTGGCTGTCGCCATCTTGGTTTTTGGCCATCACCATCTTGGTTTTTGGCTGTCACCATCTTGGTTTTTGGCTGTCGCCATCTTGGTTTTTGGCTGTCACCATCTTGGTTTTTGGCCATCACCATCTTGGTTTTTGGCTGTCGCCATCTTGGTTTTTGGCTGTCACCATCTTGGTTTTTGGCCATCACCATCTTGGTTTTTGGCTGTCACCATCTTGGTTTTTGGCCATCACCATCTTGGCTTTCTTTTTGGCTGTCACCATCTTGGCTTTTGGCTGTCGCCACCTTGGTTTTTGGCTGTCACCATCTTGGTTTTTGGCTGTCGCCATCTTGGTTTTTGGCCATCACCATCTTGGTTTTTTGGCCGTTGCCATCTTGGTTTTTGGCTGTCGCCTTTTTGGTTTTTGGCTATCTTTTTTTTGTTTTTTGTTTTTTTTTTTTTTTTTTTTTTGTTGTTTTTTTTTTTTTTTTTTTTTTTTTTTTTTTTTTTTTTTTTTTTTTTTTTTTTCTTTTTTTTCTTTTTGGCCTCCCATCTTGGTTTTTGGCTGTCGCCATCTTGGTTTTTGGCCATCACCATCTTGGTTTTTGGCTGTCACCATCTTGGTTTTTGGCTGTCGGCATCTTGGTTTTTGGCTGTCACCATCTTGGTGTTTTGGCCATCACCATCTTGGGGGCACCATCTTGGTTTTGGCTGTCGCCATCTTGGTTTTTTGGCTGTCACCATCTTGGTTTTTGGCCATCACCATCTTGGTTTTTGGCTGTCGCCATCTTGGTTTTTGGCCATCACCATCTTGGTTTTTGGCTGTCACCATCTTGGCTTTTGGCTGTCGCCACCTTGGTTTTTGGCTGTCACCATCTTGGTTTTTGGCTGTCGCCATCTTGGTTTTTGGCTGTCACCATCTTGGTTTTTGGCCATCACCATGTTGGTTTTTGGCCATCACCATGTTGGTTTTTGGCTGTCGCCATCTTGGTTTTTGGCCGTCGCCATCTTGGTTTTTGACTGTCGCCACCTTGGGTTTTGGCCTTCGCCATCTTTTTTTTTTTTGGCCGTTGCTATCTTGGTTTTTGGCCATCACCATCTTGGTTTTTGTCCTTTTCCATCTTGGTTTTTAGTGTCTTCACTTCTCAGATCTGGAGATCGACCACAGATGCTGGCACAGTCCGTGGAAATATTGAATCTAAACAGTGTTTTCATCCCAGACAAACATGAGATCACAAGAAAGTCCTGGAAGGTACATTAAACATTTGTTGTGTTACGGACTCTGTTAACCCCTGATCATGTGACTTCCTGTCCCCCTGTTGGGGCTTGTTGCTGCTGCTGCAGGGTCCGGATGGGTGCAGGCGCGAGGCCTCAGTGTTTGTGGAGGACTGGGGCAGGAGGGTGTGGGAGACTCATATAGTAAAGAGAACCATCCCCTTCAGTATTCATAGGAGAGGCTGTGTAAGGCCTGCACTCCCTCCTCTGTCACCTCCTCCCTACATCACCTCGTCTCCTCTCCTCCTCTCTTCCTCTCCTCTGTGAACCCCTCCCTCCATCACCTGTGTCATGCCTACCCTCCTTATCTCCTAGAAAACCTGATGAATCCATCGGTACCAACCAGGTCACACTAGCTCACTGTGAAGGAGGTTAAATAACGCTCCAGACAAACTAAATTTCAGGGAGTAAAAACTGTCATGTCCATGTTCAGAGGGGTCCGTTGACCTCTGACCTCCAGATGTGTGGATGTAAATGGGTTCTCTGGGTTCCCACCAGTCCCCCTTTACAGACATGCCCACTTTCTGATAGTCCCAGTCAGTCTGGATCAAGTCCTAGTCACGTCAGCACTCTGACACACTGACAGCTGTTGTTGCCTGTTGGGCTGCAGTTTGTTCTGATTGGAGCAGATTGTTGATGCTAAAGTCAGAACCTGGGAGGGTTTCTGGACAATATCTGGTATTGATTAGTGTTGTTATTGATTTACAATAATAAATATATACATACATTTATATAAAGGAGCATATTAGTCCACTAACATGTTGATGAGAGGATTAAATACTGGACTGATCTCCCTTTTTATTTTATTTTTATTTGTATTGCTGCTGTAACGTGTAAATTTCCCCACTGTGGGACTAATAAAGGAATATCTTATCTTATCTTATCTTATCTTATCTTATCTTTAAGGTTCATTTGGAGCAGATTAAAAATCTGTAATTAGTTTGTGATTAATCGTGATTAAACATTTGAATCGATTGACAGCCCTAGTTTTAATCTTTCATGAAGTCTGGTACAGCAATAGAGGAGAATCTTTCTGCTTAGCCAGTTATCAAATAAACATTTAATACTTATTAATAAGCAACTATAGGTGCTTTTAATATCAGCTGATACATGCCATCCCTCCTCCTCCCTCTGTGGCCTCCATGTGAACTGACCTCCATCAGTTTGAGTGATGAGTTAACAGACAGATGTGGTGTTCAGTTCTCCTCTAACCTCCTCCTCTTCCTCCTCTAACCTCCTCCTCTTCCTCCTCATCCTCCTCTTCCTCCTCTAACCTCCTCCTCTTCCTCCTCTAACCTCCTCCTCTTCCTCCTCCTCTTCCTCCTCTAACCTCCTCCTCTTCCTCCTCTTCCTCCTCCTCTTCCTCCTCTAACCCCCTCCTCTTCCTCCTCCTCTTCCTCCTCTAACCTCCTCCTCTTCCTCCTCTTCCTCCTCCTCTTCCTCCTCTAACCCCCTCCTCTTCCTCCTCCTCCTCCTCCTCTTCCTCCTCCTCTTCCTCCTCCTCTTCCTCCTCTAACCCCCTCCTCATCCTCTTCCTCCTCCTCCTCTAACCTCCTCCTCTAACCTCCTCCTCTTCCTCCTCCTCTTCCTCCTCTAACCTCCTCCTCTTCCTCCTCATCCTCTTCCTCCTCCTCCTCTAACCTCCTCCTCTTCCTCCTCTTCCTCCTCCTCCTCCTCCTCTAACCTCCTCCTCTTCCTCCTCTTCCTCCTCCTCCTCCTCCTCTAACCTCCTCCTCCTCCTCCTCTAACCTCCTCCTCTTCCTCCTCTTCCTCCTGCTCCTCCTCCTCCTCTGCAGTGAGTAGAGTTAGATCCTGTGTGATGTTTAGCGGTACATGTTAGTGCTGTGAACACCACTGGTCTCAACCATCAGCAGCCATCAATGGTTTTACTTGTATATACTGTATATATATATTTATATATTTAATGGCGCCTGGTAGCGTAGGAGACCACTGATGGCCACTACTTCACCTCACGCTGTCATTCACTCTAAATATCTTTACTGACTTCCTGTCCGTATGTCCAGGATCCGGAGGGAAAACCCAAGAAGGCGAACATCCGCGACAACCGAGACGGGACGTACACGGTGTCCTACGTCCCCGACATGACGGGGCGCTACACCATCACCATCAAATACGGAGGAGACGAGATCCCCTACTCGCCCTACCGCATCCACGCCCTGCCCACCGGAGACGCCAGCAAATGTCTGGTCACAGGTGAGGCTCCACCCACCACTTACTCTGGCAGCCAATCAGATTTCATCACCTGAAACTGTCGCAGCATCATTGACTCTGGTGTTGTTTTCCTACAGTGTCGATCGGAGGACACGGGCTGGGTGAGTTCACTCTGCACTGCTCTGCTCTATTATTATTATATTATATTATATCTATCATATTATATTATATCTATTATATCTATTATATTATATTATATTATATCTATTATATTATATTATATTATATCTATTATATATCTATTATACTCGATGTGTGCTTTCAAATATCTTTTATTAACGATTACTTAGTTTAACAATTGACCAAAAAATAGTCAAAATGAAGAAAACTAAAAGGAATTTATTTTTATTTAGTTTTAGTGTATTTTTGTTTTAATTTTTAAATTTTTTTATTTTAGTTTTATTTAATTTTTTTATTTATGTTAATTTTTTTAGTTACATTATTTTTTTTAGTTACATTATTTTCACATATTTCTACATGATTTTATTTTAATTAGTATTCTATATTTTTTTACTGTATTTTATTTTGTGTTACTTTATTGCATTATATTTTATTATATTTTATTTTATTTTATAATGTAAGATTTTTATAGTTTAGATGATTGACCATGACAAGCTTCCTGATTGGTCATCCATCTTGTCAGGATCAGGTATCGGCCCGACCATCCAGATTGGAGAGGAGACAGTCATCACCGTGGATGCAAAGGCTGCTGGGAAAGGCAAAGTGACGTGTAAGGTGTCGACGCCTGACGGAGCGGAGCTGGACGTGGACGTGGTGGAGAACGCCGACGGGACATTTGATATTTACTACACAGCGCCGGAGCCTGGGAAATACGTCATTACCATCCGATTTGGAGGGGAAAACATTCCCAACAGCCCCTTCCACGTGGTGGTGAGTCACGCCGCTCAACGCCTGAGACCCAGAGCAGTGGTTCCTGAGCTTTCTACCACGATGAACTGACTTCTTCAGCCATCTGAAAGTCATTACAGCTGGAGAAAAAGTTACTGTTCAGGTGACCAGTCCTTAATCCAGGACCTGGGAAGGCCGGGAACCACTGCATCTTTGTCCTCATGTTGTCATGGAAACACTTGTGTTTGTGCATGGAGGTGTGTGTGTGTGTGTGTGTGTGTGTGTGTGTGTGTGTGTGTGTGTGTTCCCTAAAGGTTGTACCTTGTTCCCTGTTAATAGGCGAGTGATACCGTCCCAATAATAGAGGAGCCATGTGACCAGCTCCAGTTACAGCAGCCCTACTCTCCCTATGTGGGCTTCTCCCCTCCATGGGTACTCACTCTTATTATATATATTATATATTAATGTATTCTATATATATCTGCAGGAGACGGCTCCTTTCACTCAAACTGTCCCCGTTATTGAATCCAGACAGTCAATAACAACCCACATTCACTCATGGATTATTTGGCTCTGCATGGTGCTGCATGGCGTTTAATCTGCATGGTCATGTGACTGGGGGGGGGGGGGGGGGGGTGACCTCTATCAACCAACTAACAGATTTCAGACGTTCATCACTTGTTTTCTGGTTCTTGGTGGCTAAAAAGAAGTAAACTAGCACTTATTATTTTAATTGTTTTATTATCATTATTATTTTATTTATATATTATTTTCTTTTTAATTTAATTTAATTGTTAGGATCTACTGCTGTATATGTACAATATTAAACAATAGTTTATGTACCAACTTAGTTCAGACTTTTATGACAAAATGGGTATGCTCCTCATTTATTACATTATTTTATGCTATTTTTCATGTTTTTTAATATAGTATTTTACTTGTTAATGATTTAATTATTTTTTTAATTTGTATTATTTTTAGTATATTTTATTTCATTTTGTTTTATTTGTTTTGTTTCATTGATTTTTTATTTTGATTTACTTCATTTTATTTTGCTTGTTTATTTTTATTTTTATTTTATTTTATTTTTCATCATTAAGCAGTAAAAAAGGATGAACTGATTTCAGATCAGTCTAGATCTTAGTGCAGCCGGCCGTTGCTGCCGTCTGTCAGCCTCTCTACTGTCCTGCTGTGCTTCCTCGTCGTCGTCGTCGTCGTCCTCGTCCTCGTCCTCCTCCTCCTCCGTCCTCTCTCTGGACGGTGTCCCAGTGTTCCCAGTATGGGGACTCTAACACCCCTCCCCTCTGGCTCTGGTTTAGGCCACCGATGATCCCGTCGGCCCTGTGGACGGGATGGAGCCGGTGCTCCGCCCATTCAGTCTGGTTATTCCCTTCACTGTGCAGAAAGGAGAGATCACAGGTAGGATCATGTTAATCAGCTCTATTCCTGCTAAGTTAAATCATTTTCATGTATAAAGTTTAAAGGATCAGTCTGGTGTTATTCAATATTTTGTTATTGTCAGCAAATGTCATGTTTGGATCCAAACCACCATGTCAGTCCGTCCTGTTTGACTTCCTGTTTGTCTCTCAGCTCCAAGCTCATTGGCTCCTAAAACAGCTGCTCACTGTAGTTTACATCAAACCAGCTGGATGAAACAGTGACTGTGTTGGGGACTATTTTCAGTGGCGGATTAAACCATGTAGTGCTCTAGTGCAGAGGATGTAGTCTATTTTTTATACCTATATATTTTTTATTATGTGTGTTTATGTGAAAAGAACAACGAAGAGAAATTAAGACCAGAAAAAAAGATGTTCGACCTGGATTTAACATAAATTTATTTGCAGATTCTGTGAGTCTGATTCTTCAAAATGTTGGTATTGTACATTTCTGCAATCCATGTTGAATGTAGAAGTTTCTGAACCAACAGTTTTTAGTTGTAATGCAACATTACAACATAATGTCACAATGTAGCATTACAGCGTAATGTGACAATGTAAGGTCACAACTTAACCTGACAACCTAACATTACAACGTAACGTCACAATGTAACGTCACAACGTAACGTCGCAACGTAACGTCGCAACGTAACGTCGCAACGTAACGCCGCAACGTAACGCCACAACGTAACGCCACAACGTAACGCCACAACGTAACTGTAACAATTGAACTACTTGAAATATCAACAACCAGCCTTTCTTATGTAATGTTACATAACAACCATAACAACAAGAAAAATGGAACGTAACAACCATAACAATGTAAGTACTGTAAACAAACAACAACTGCCCTGGGCCTTCTAACATTACGCAATGTTGTGTAAAACAGCGCTACATAAAAAGCACAGTCAACATTTACTTTTGGTTTCACATGAACAGCGTCGTCCTGGGTTAAAGTCTTGTGTTTTTGTACACTTTCTTCGCTCCATATACTACGTCACCTGCTCTGACTGAATGCAAAAAGATCCACATTTGATCTGTGTTTTGTAGAAATGTACAATGCCAACATTTTTTCCAGCTGACTGGGCTGATTTTACTGGAGGCTTAAAAATGAAAATGTTATTTGTTAAACTTAAAAAAAATGTCATGATAATTTAAATGAATAAATCTTAAAACTTTTCATTGTGCCATGGACCCCTGGGGGTCCCTGGTCCTTACTTTAAGAATCAGTGCTCTGGTGAATATTACAATAGAAATATAGGACACCAACAGACTTAGTATTATATTTAAGTCATGAAAATATCCAATTAGATAGCTGTGATAAGTTAACAACTATTGTTTGTGTTTTGTCGTCCAGGTGAAGTACGAATGCCGTCCGGTCGAACCGCCTGTCCTCACATCACCGACAACAAGGACGGCACCGTCACTGTGAAATACTCGCCAACAGAACGAGGCCTGCATGAGATGGACATCAAATACGATGGAAACCACATCCCAGGTGATGCCCCAACACATATTTACTGGATTAAAGATTTAACTTTTCAGGTTCAACTGCAGCAACGAGGATTAAATCAAACAGAGGTCTCAGAGTTTGGAGACAGGTAGTAGAGTATCATCAGCAAACAGCTTGACTTTAGGATGAATCGGGCATTGTCCTGAACGCTCGCTGCCCTTTATCAAACTTTTCTTAACCCTCTTGTTTTTTCATTATTACAGGAAGTCCACTGCAGTTCTATGTGGATGCCATTAACAGTGGCCATGTGACGGCGTACGGACCTGGTCTGAGTCACGGCATGGTGAACAGACCGGCCACTTTCACCATTGTTACTAAAGACGCTGGAGAAGGTATCAGCACCATAACACGCTCTAAGTGCTGGTTTTAGATAATGTTATCAGAAGATGTTACCAAAATATGCACGTATTTAAATTGGGGCTGTCAAAGTTAATGTGATAATAAGACGATAACACAAATTTGTTTTAACGCCATTAATTTCTTTAACGCATTAACGTAACTTCTGTTTTTTAGATTGTAGGTAGCAGCTCAGTTTTAAAGCTAGAATGAAGATACTGGTATCGTATGAAACTCGAAAACCTAAAGAACCATCAGCACCAACCAGATCAACGTCTTCCATTCTTACCTTTCACAATAAAAGCCCTAGACATATAAAATTCACAGGCGCGTATTTTGCATTGTCGTGGTGTTTATTTGTTCCTGCTGTGTAAAGGCTTTTAGGTTCATACAAAGGTTGTAAATGCTTTTATTAGTCTTATTTTTTTACTGCTGACATTAAATTGCCTTTAAATTTACGGCTGTCGAAGTGAACGGGAAAAAAACATGTTAACACAAAACGAAAATGAAAAATGTTATACTAAATTCAGTACCTGGGAGAGTTTCTGGACATCTGTTATTGTTTTGTGTTGTTAATTTATTTCCAATAATAAATCTATAAATACATTTACATAACACAGCACATTGTCCACTTTCATGTTGATAAGGGTATTAAATACTTGACAAATCTCCCTTTAAGATTAAGAAGAGGTAAAAAAATGTGTGATTAATTTGGGATTTATCGTGATTAACTATTTTAACCGACTGACTGACGGCCCTACTTATATAGAAAGAACCAGGTCTTTATTTGAAATGGGCTTGTATTGTTATTTCTCTTTTCTTTCTTTATTATGATTATGATTTTAGTAAGTGGGCACAGAGACATTTTTTCAATTCTAAATTCATATCAATTAAACCATATTTGACATATTTCACACCTCATTAAGCCATTTACAGCACAATTCATTCCAGTCACGTCTACTTTGCAGTTGATGTGATCAGTGTTAAGCTTCCTCCAGTGACAGGACAGGGAGGGCTGAGTTGGTGGAAGACCTTTATTATGAAATTCTTTATAGTGCCTTTATAGAGTTGGTCTGTCTGCAGGCGGTCTGTCTCTGGCAGTTGAAGGTCCATCTAAAGCTGAGATCAGCTGTAAAGACAACAAAGACGGGACCTGCACGGTGTCCTACCTGCCCACCGCACCTGGAGACTACAACATCATCGTCAAGTTCGATGACAAACACATCCCCGGCAGCCCCTTCACCGCCAAGATCACTGGTACTGAGTCCACAGGTCATAGCTCTGACTTCTCTTCACACGTTCAGCTGCCTCTTACTTCCTGTTTTGATTCGACTGATCTCCAGGTGAAGACACCACAAGGATGTCTCAGCTTAACGTCGGCACGGCGACAGATGTTTCCTTAAAGATCACGGAGACGGACCTGAGCAGTCTGACGGCGAGCATCAGGGCGCCGTCTGGGAACGAGGAGCCGTGTCTGCTGAAGAGGCTGCCCAACCGACACATCGGTCGGGTTCACACTGTTTGATCAATATGTGAAGTTGCATCAAGTATGCCAACTCAAGTCAAGTCAGTTTAATTTGTATAACCCAAAATCACAAATCACAAATTTTCCTCCGGGGGCTTTAGCTTTAGCTGTTATTAAGAGGTGTCTAGCAGTAAAACACAGCAATGAGGAGGACTTCTGTAGAACAACGAATATTAATAAGAAGTGAAAGTCAATAACCCAGGAGCTACACTTCCACCACTTTGGACCGAAAGATACCGAGTGCCAGTAAAATGTCGCCTACAAAGCGACGTACAAAAGTAAAACTACATTATTTCTATTCTATTGTCATATTCTGCTGAAATGGCCTGTGTTTAACAATAAACTAATATAAATACAGTAGGAAAATGGTTTCTGATCCTCTGGTCTGCAGGGATCTCGTTCACACCGAAGGAAGTGGGCGAACACGTGGTGAGCGTGAAGAAGAACGGGAAGCACGTGACCAACAGTCCCTTTAAGATCATGGTGGGTCAGTCGGAGATCGGCGATGCCAGTAAGGTGAAGGTGTTCGGTCAGGGTCTGGTGGAGGGCCACACCTTCGAGGTGGCCGAGTTCATCGTGGACACCCGGAACGCAGGTACCGTCCAAAACCCCAAACTTTATTTAAACAGGACCCACAACAACACAACAAAGTCCACTTAGTAGCTGTTCTGGAACTTTTGATCACGTTACATGATCTTCCTCAGCAGACAGAGTTGCCCAGTTATCATGAAGATGTAGATCTTTATTCATTTTTCTGAGCACTTTAAGGACTTTTTGTCTGTTTTGGATTCAAGGCTGAAATTCCTACTTAAGTTTTTAAACAGGTTTACAATATTTTTTGTCACAATTCAGAAAGTAATTGAATAAAAGTGAATAAAAGTACTTTTTTAGTTGTTTTAGAAATTAAAGAATTGAGTTTTGATGCTCAAATAATACATTTAAAATAATAATGAAACTATTTTTATTTAACCTGCATCAGTGATTATAAAATATATATAAATACTTTGACTTTTTTTGCAGCTGTTGATGCAGTTCAAATAAAAATAAAAATATGTAATTAAGTAAAATATATGTAAATACTTTTACTTTTTTGCAGTTGTTGATGCAGGTTAAATAAGAAAAGTTTATAAAATGTATGTTACTTTTAATTTAATTTAACCTGCATCAACAACTACAAAAACTAAAAGTATTAATAAAATAACAATAAAACAAAAATACTTTTTTTATGCAGTTGTTGATGAGGGTTAAATAAAAGGTATTTATAAAATATACATGTGTACTTTATGGGTATATTCTAAACATTTAGATATTATGTCTTGTATTTTTAATATTTTTGGGAGGAGATATCTTAGCAACATTTGAGATGATAATTAATAAATAATAATAATTCATTGTAAATTATTCAGTGGAAATGGACGTGTGTGTACCCAGTTAGTTATTTTATATGTATAGATCTTTAGAAAACACTCATACATACATAATTTTGGAAACGTATTCAGATGTGCGTTTGTCACAATAATCAATCAGTCTATCAGAGCTGAGCTGACAGGTGTTTTAGTTTAGTTCATTTTAGTTGGTAACCCCACCGGTGTCCTCGTCCTGCTCTGTGCTCTCAGGTTACGGCGGTCTGGGTCTGTCCATCGAGGGTCCCAGTAAAGTGGACATTAACTGTGAGGACGTGGAGGACGGGACCTGTAAAGTCACCTACTGTCCAACCGAACCTGGAAACTACATCATCAACATCAAGTTCGCTGACCAACACGTGCCAGGTACCAACCGCTGAGGCTGCCTTCTTCTTCCAGGTGGTTTAGTCTCATTTCTATGAGCACTAGTGAAGATAAGCTGGTTTCTGGGAGAACAGAAATAATCAGTTTAGATATAAATTAGATTCCTCATAAAATATCATGAGTCCGTTCACGGTGAAGGTGTTTGTGTTGTTGTTTGAGGTCAGAATATTTTGGTTCTGACAGGAAGTCCGTTCACGGTGAAGGTGTTTGGTGAAGGCCGGATGAAGGAGAGCATCACCAGGAAACGCCAGGCTCCCTCCATCGCCACGGTGGGCAGCACCTGTGACCTCAACCTCAAAATCCCAGGTGAGCTGTGACATCACTGTCTCCTCCTCCTGTCTCCCTCCCGTCCTCTCTGCTCCCTCCTCTTCACCTCCTGCTCTGTGTCCCCCGTTTCCTGTCCCCCCGTCCTCCCCGTCGGTTCCAGGGAACTGGTTCCACATGGTGTCGGCTCAGGAACGTCTGACCCGGACGTTCACTCGCAGCAGTCACACCTACACCCGGACGGAGAGGACGGAGATCAGTAAGACTCGGGCCGGAGAGACCAAGAGGGAGGTCCGTGTGGAGGAGAGCACCCAGGTGGGCGACCCCTTCAGAGACGTGTTCGGAGACTTCCTGGGACGAGATGGTCTGAGCGGATTCAGCGGCAGCCGCCCGCCGCCGCTGCAGGACGGTGTGTTTGTGGACCAGTGTGTGTGTGTTCAGACTGACTCTAACTTTACTGATACTGTGTGTTTACATGCATCTGATACTGTAATATATGTAGACATGCTATACAGAGTGTTGCAGTGGCGTGGAAATGTCTAACACATCTGTAATAATCAGGGCTGTTAGTTGATTAAAGTAGTTAACTGTGATTAATCAAATTTATCACACATGCATCATAAAGTGGGCATGTCTGTAAAGGGGAGACTGGTGGGGACCCAGAGAACCCATTTACATCTACACATCTGGAGGTCAGAGGTCAAGGGACCCCTTTGAAAATGGACATTACAGTTTTTCCTTGAAAACATTTAGTGTAAATTTGGAGCATTATTTAGCCTCCTTCACTACCAGCTAGTCTGACCCGGTCAGTTCCGATGGATCCATCAGGTTCTCTAATTTTATATGATACCAGTATTTTCACTCTAGCTTTAAAACTGAGCCCACTAACGATATTATCACTTTAACTTCAACAGCCCCAATTATTACACCAACACTTGTAATATACTTCGTTATGCAGATGATGAAGTCCTGTATTTGTATGGTTCTTGTTCTCTTGATTAGAATCTAACATTTTTTTTCAGATATCTGTGCAGAAACTTGTGTTCATGACAAGCTACACTGTCGCGTTAAAACAAATTTGCATTATTGCGTTTACTCTGACAACCCTAATTTATTTATTTTAATTTTACAGTGAAATAGTTCCATATGAGACCAGGATCTTCATTCTAGACTGAGCCACTACAAACTAACAAAAATTATACATTTGTGAAAGAAATTAGTGGCATTAAATGAATTTACATTGATGTGTTATTATCATGGATGTGTAACCAGTATCTTCAACTTCTTTTGCTTGAAAACTCAGCACAGTTCTTCAGGGTGTTTTCTGCCTAATTTACTTTATTTTGTAATTTTGTTCTGACTAAAAGGTGGAGCTGGTGGCCAAAATGAAGGACTCATTTGCATGATAGTTGAATAACTAATTACCTGGTTTGATGATGACAGATGTTGTGTATTAATGACAAGGTGAGGCAGGAAACCAGGAGATGATGGCTCAGGTGACGAGTCCCGGAGGGAAGACGGAGGACGCCGAGATCATTAAAGGAGAGGACAGCACCTACAGTGTCCGGTTCATCCCTCAGGAGATGGGAGCTCATACCGTTAACGTTAAATACCGGGGCCAGCACGTCCCCGGGAGCCCCTTCCAGTTCACCGTGGGGCCCCTGGGAGAGGGGGGGGCCCACAAGGTCCGAGCAGGAGGGACCGGGCTGGATCGAGGAGTGGCTGGGATCCCAGGTGGGCTGGTCCAAATCTTCTGTTCCTCATAAATAGCTCTCTGATTTTCCTCCAGTGCTAGTCATTAGAGGTGGGAATAGGTGTTTTAAAGCCAGAATCAATATATCTGCTTCATATGTGGAGGTAGAAGGAAGTTACTGCTTTTATTGTGGTAGTCTGAGTAACGTGACGTCATATCCGTTCGGTATCCATCAACCAAAACAAACCTCAGAAAGTATTAAAGGGTGGAGGGTGGGCGTGGATCCGACCTCCACCCTCCATGTTAAATCCAGCCTGGTAAACACTACACATCCAGTAAAGGAGGGAAACACTTTGGAAAAGCAGAGCTAGACATCACGGCTAAAGCTGCACGCTAACTCCGTCACGGACGGGAAACGTCATCGTACGGCGGTAACGTGCGGTCCGGCCGGCCGTCGCTCTCGTCTCCGTGGTCCGACGGGCCGACGCTACGACTGTAGAGCTCCATATACTGACATTTATGTTAAATGCATTCAGACGGCCCCGATGGAGCTGACCATGGATGGATAAAGAGAACGGAGCTGACGGAGAGCTAGAGACCACCTTGGAGGAGTTAGAGGAAGTAGACACCTGGGACTACGGCCGCTTTTCAAAATAAGGTGTTAACAAAGGGAACTGGATCTACAGAATCCATCTATGGAAATCAGACTGATGGATTATATTCAGCAGAAGTATAAAACATTACATGTCCCTTATAGATTAAAAAGAAAATCCCACTAATCTGTGAGAGAAATGTTTTATGTATTTGACTTCAGGACATCTCTGACTACATTCATGCTGAAAATCAAACATTTCTACTGGATTCATTTAGAGATTTTCCAAGAAAAAGTCCCTGGAAGTGTGTGATTCTACTATTTCCCCCTGTGGTCTAGTGGATAAAGTTAACAACAATCACAATAAGTCATATATATATATATATATATATATATATATATATATATATATATATATATATATATATATATATCATCTCGTCAATGTTGATTTTGTTTCTCAGCTGAGTTCAGTATCTGGACCAGAGAGGCTGGAGCTGGAGGTCTGTCCATCGCTGTGGAAGGACCGAGCAAGGCTGAGATCACCTTTGAAGACCGGAAGGACGGATCCTGTGGCGTTGCCTACGTGGTCCAGGAGCCTGGTGAGACTCGTATCAGATTTAATCCCTGACACACATATCAAGTGGCCAAAAGTCTGGATTCCTGTGTCCCCTGGGTTTTGTGTGAAATAGTCACAAGATTGGCCTGTAGGAGAGGAGTGAATATTACATGTGGAGTACCACATGGCTCATTTCTGGGTCCCATGTACTTTGTATTTTATGTTATTGTTACAGGGGTATCCATAAACTCAATGTTCATATCCATCAATATGCAGATGAAACTCAACTCTATACTGCTGTTGATTTTAAACCTCCTTTTAACTGCTGTGAAAACTGAAAACTCACTCATGACATTTATATGTGTCCCAGAGTTTCCTCTGACTAAATCAGCACAAAACACAGATCCTAGCTGTTGGTTATTTAAAGGAATGTTGTGTTTTTTAGATTCCAGGATCCATATTTTAGCAGTTTGGTCATCTTTCCCATTGGTTGTTGAAATCAAATGTACATTGCCTGAACTCCACAGTCACATATGATATGCAGGATTTTTATTTTTTTACCCCCCACTTAAACATTTGATTAGTGAATAAAATGTTTTCACAACTAATGTCAATGGTGGCCGAAACTACAAAAGGTAAATGTACAAAATCATGATATCACAGCAAATCAACAATTACTACACTGAAGTTGTTAGAGGAGAAGATATAAAGAGGTAATCCTGTGTAATAAAATATCAAATATGGTTTAATTGGCAATGAATTTAGAATTGAAAAAAAATGTCTCTGTGCCCACTTAGTAAAATATCATAATAAAGAAAGAAAAAAGAAATAACAATACAAGCCCGTTTCAAATAAAGACCTGGTTCTTTCTATATATCTAAAGTAGGGCTGCCAATTTATTAAATTATTTACTTGCAATCAATCACAAATTAATCACACCCTTTTTTCAGTTCAAAATGTACCTTAAAGTGAGATTTGTCAAGTGTTCAATACTGTTATCAACATGTTAGTGGACAAATATGCTGCTTTATGTAAATGTATGAATATATTTATTATAGTAAATCAAATAACAACACAAAACAGTGACACATATTGTCCATATGTTTCCTCTCAGTCGGCCCTTTGTTTCTCATCTCTTCTCCTCAGGTGACTACGAGGTTTCCATCAAGTTCAACGATGAACACATCCCCGACTCGCCGTTCATCGTCCCCATCGCCACTCTGTCTGATGACGCTCGCCGCCTCACCATCACCAGCCTGCAGGTGAGAACGCATCACCTTCGTTACGTCAGATAAAACTGTTCGATTACAGAGGTCACTGGTGTACAGAGAGACTCCACACTGACGTGTCTTCTGCTATATTAAAGGAGACATTTTGATTCACTTTGAATTTATTATTAGTGTCTGACTGTACTGACTGGAGTGTTTCAGTCTTCATATGTATGTAAATGAATCTCTGCTGGCTTCCTGTTTTGACTGCAGCTCTGTATATTTGGACTGGTGTATTTTCAGAGCGCTCTTTACAAAGACTCAGATGACTACATGAGCAAGAAATATCAATCAATAGAAAGTACTGTTGGCTGTTTGGTTTAGCAAAGCAACACAGTGCAGAAAATAACCACAACAGAAACGCTCGATAGGTCAGAGCACCATGTTTAACTCTTTAAATCAACAGAAATAAGCAAGTTTTCAGATTCCACGTCTCCGCAGTTCAAATCAGCAGCCAACTGTGGTTGTTAGCGTGACGTCAGTGATTCCATCTTCTGAAACAGTCAATAAAGTTTGTCAAACTTAGTGGCATTGACAGCATCCAGTGGAGTTTCTGTGTGTTTTCTGTCACCAGGAGATGGGTCTGAAGGTCGGCCAGGAGGCCTCCTTTGCCGTCCAGCTGAACGGTGCCAGAGGGCTGATTGATGCTAAGATCCACACACCATCAGGAGCCATAGAGGAGTGTTACATCACCGAGCTGGACAGCGGTAACACCCACGTTTTATTATTACCAAGTGTTTCAGCTTTCTAGTGAAAGGATTGTATTGGGCTGGGTTAGTGAAAGAAACATTATGGAGTACCACAAGACTCTAGACTGGGCCCGTTGCCTTTTAGTTTTATATATGGTACCACCAGGGTTTGGAGTATGTATTGGGTTACATTCCATTACAATTACTAATTACCTGTCTCACAATATTAAAGTAACTTAATTACTTTCCATTACTTTTGGATTACCTCGATACTAAATATGAGAATAAAGAAAAAAGAGACATTATATAGTATGTAAAGCAGAAAACGGGAACATCACAGTACAATGCAGATTCAGATGCTGTCACCATCCAAGGACTCCAATCAGATACTATGATGATGTCACTTTCTGTTACATAGAGAGTGATATAGTCAGTTACTGTCGGCACCCTGACCAGGGAAACTTTGCATAAATAGAGTCAGGACGAAGACAAGTGGTTTTTCAGAAAAGCGGCACATCGCTTTGCCCGTTTTCAAACGCATGGAGCAGATTCAGACGTTGCCCCGTTGTGAATCTCCCAGAGAACCTGGTATGGAGAGAGCCGAGACCGGCAGCTTGTGGGAAGTTCTGGTACCCAAGAAAAAGTCATGTACGCCAAAGAGTAAGGTCGGGTTCACACCTAAAGGTCCGGTTCCTGAACCAAACCAATGTGGGGATGATACAGTTTTACAACTGGTCTGCTTTGCGTTCACAAAGACAAAACTCAAATGGTCCAGAAATTGTAAACAAAACTCACGTGTTGATCTGCAGTGGTTATTAAATCATTTATTAATGCAGGCATACCTCTGTGTTCTTCTACACCTTCTGGAGTAACTGACTGATGTTTGGTATCTGACTGTACCGTGAGTCCAGGTTTGACTCCTGACACTCCACATTTTGCTAGCAAACATGCTAATAGCCACCGGTCCCAGACCAGCACTTTGAGGTGGACCAGGGAGTGGGGGGGCACTCCAGGTTTCGGTTCAACCGGACTAAACAAGGCTGGTGTGAACGCACACTTAGATGTAGAAGTGCCGGTATAGCATACCGGTGGGTACCAGCCCACTTGGAGCACTGCTGCTGTAAAGAACATACTAAAAATAATGGCCAAATCTCCACCCAGTGAAAACATTTCTTTCACTGATGTTAGAAGTTGTTGTGTGAAGCTCCATTGTGTGAGACTTGTGTCATGAAGTGTTGTAATGTGTGCACATGTGGATGGTAGTATATCATTCTTTATTTTAAAATGTATCTTAAAATTGTAATTATGCTAGTCATCTCCATTTTTAACACGTCAGAAATCTGATCTGGTGTTTTTTTTTCTGACTGAACCTGAATAGCTTTTTTATATCCTGATTATGTTACTGCCCAACCTTGGTCATCATGCATAAAAACTATAATAACGTTCATCGCTATGCAGATGACACCTGACTCTATGTAGCTGTTGATTGATAATCCAAGCCTGAAAACAGGTTGCCCAGAATTTACTTTGCCTAAATCAGGACAAAACAAAGATCCTAAGTAGTAGAGAAAGAAATAACATCTACAGTTCGACAGCAACCACTATTACAATACGTCATTTGTAATCTATGTTTCCAGACCAGCATGCTATTCGGTTCGTCCCAAGGGAAAACGGAGTTCATTCAATTGACGTTCGTTTCAACGGCAGCCACGTCCCCGGCAGTCCCTTCAAGATCCGAGTGGGAGAACCAGGACAGGTCGGAGATCCTGGCATGGTGTCTGCCTTTGGACCGGGACTGGAGGGAGGAACCACAGGTATACACCAAAAAACACACTCAATATCAAAGCCCTTAATGAAAACAGATTTTAGGGTGTCTTTAACATCCATGTTGTCCTTCAGGTGTGGCATCAGAGTTTATCGTGAACACGTGTAATGCCGGATCAGGAGCTCTGTCGGTGACCATCGACGGACCGTCCAAGGTGAAGATGGACTGTCAGGAGTGTCCAGAGGGCTACAAGGTGTGCTACACTCCCATGGCTCCTGGGAACTACCTGATCTCCATCAAATATGGAGGACCCCAGCACATCGTGGGCAGCCCCTTCAAGGCCAAAGTCTCAGGTGGGTCAAAGGGCCACAAAGGCTGATACCATTTACTGTGATTATTGTGGTCAGTGTGTGAATTAGTCCAGTCCGGTGATGACTGCTTTGACAATGAACGATCACTGCGTTCAAAACGAATCGCATTAGAAGGGAGTTTGGTGGGTGAGAGAAGATCAGCCCACCGCCCAACAGCTCCTGTCTTCAATAAAAGTGTGTTTGACGTTAATTTGACTCTGTATGCAGGACCTCGTCTGTCCACTGGCAGCAGTCTGCACGAGACTTCGTCTGTCCTCGTGGAAACTGTCTCCAAGTCATCAGCGATGGGCGGGGCCTTCGCCTCCTTACCCAAGTTCTCCTCTGACGCCAGTAAAGTCATCTCCAGAGGCGCCGGCCTGTCGAAGGCCTTCGTCGGTCAGAAGAACACCTTCACAGTAGACTGCAGCAAAGCAGGTGAGGATCAGCTCAACCGACAGGAAAAACTGGCTCTCCTTCCGGATCGTCTTTAACCGTCTCTGTTGTTTTCTCTGCAGGCACCAACATGCTGATGGTGGGTGTCCACGGGCCAAAGACGCCCTGCGAGGAGGTGTACGTCAAACACATGGGCAACAGGATGTACAACGTTACGTACACCGTCAAAGAGCAAGGCAGCTACATCCTCATTGTCAAATGGGGGGATGAGCATGTCCCCGGCAGTCCCTTCCACTTCACCGTCCCTTAAGACTGAACTCTACGTCCGTCCTTCCTCATCCTCCTCACCCTGATGCACTGAAAACTTTTCACTTCCTGTTTTAAGTCATCTCACTCTGCGCCAAAGGTTTCATTCACCCTCTGTTTTGCGAATCTTGGAAACTCGTCACCCACAACATTTTTGCTGACATTTATGAGAGTAGCTCGGTTATAGGACACCGTGATAGATTCTCTGGCCTCCGTTTAGGGCTCAACTGGAGCACCGTGACCAGAGAGATCACCGCCACCGCTCAGTCTCCGGTTACCTCTCCTGAGTGGTGACGTTGGTGGGCTAAATTTGAAGTGGATCTGGTTAACCTGCTAAGAGTAGTACACCAAAGTATAGTGACTGGAACTTCCTGTTGCCTCTAGTTGCCGCTATGAGTATGATTCACATTGGCCTGTAGACGTCTTGTTGCCAGTAGGTGGCGGCATGCTGTTTTTATTGTGTTTAGTCAGCGAGGGTTTTACTGCTAAACCACTGCAACTTCATCATTTTCATCATCATCATCATAGCAGCGCGCAGGTCTTGGTTGCTTGGTAACAGCAGGCGCAACAGGAACAGAACTTCCGAAGCATCTTGGAAAAAGTAAAAGCATCACGGCGTCTTGTGAACGTCCCCTTAAGTTGACTCAGGTTAACTCGTTGGATGAGTTTTATTGATTCAGATTCAGTTTCTGTTTCCTTCATGAAGCAGATCTTTGCTGATGTGAAAGGTTCCCAGCCAGCTGTGAGCTGTGATGGCGTCAGAGAGATGAGGCGATAACGGAGGACGAGCTGCCACTTTATTTCTTCACATTTGATTGTATTTATTCTCAGAGCTTTTTCCCCTACATGTTATTTTCTTTGACAGAAAATGGTCTTATTGTTGAGGAAGAGCAGGTGATGAGGTCGATCTCAGAAAGACACATTTCTTCTTATGTTTCTTTTTTTACCACAGGAAGAAGAGGTGCAGAGAAACAACCAGTTTCTTATGTGAATGTTGAGAAGACACAATATTACAGAGTGACATTTTATAGTGATTTTTGTATGTATCAAGAAGTGGATGAATGAAATTTGAACTGTTTGATATGTTAACCCTCAATCTGGCAAGATTGTGCAGGCATAATAAAGTTTATTCGCTAACTTGCCACAAAGAGCCGCTGCAGATCGTCCAATGATTTGTTGAGAAGTTTAAATTAAGGTGGAATAGCGACCGTACCAGACCGGTCTGGTACCTGTATTGGTAATAAAAGCTGTTGCTGTGATATTGGTTTGTAAAATTATAACCTCTCCCCCTATAACGGTTCGTATGATGTCTTACAAAAAGTTATTTTTCCTTTGAATGTTCAACAACACGTGTCAGTTTCTTCAACACGCATACAGTCTTTTCAAAATAAACTTCCTTGTAGTTAACTTTAGAAAAGATTGCACTTTTGGCTAAAGTAACTACAAGAGTTGGTGTAATTTAAGTATAAAAGTTACATGACAAAAACGTTGTAGTTAAGTTTAGTTTGGGTAAAAATAACTTCAGAAATGGTGTAATTTAAGTGTGGAAGTTACACGACAAAAACTACTTCGGTTTAGGAAAAGATGGAAGTTTGGGTTAAAATATCTCCATATAACTGGACTACAGACGTACGCGACAACAGCTCTGTAGGTGATTATTTATATAACGGTTCATTTACTGATTTCTCTCATGGACGGTGTAGTTGATGTGAGTGTGATAATATTTTCCGGTTCAGTGCCTCCATGTCGACCGGTCGTTCTCTCGGCTTCGGGCGCTAACAGGAAGTAGATCCCTCCGACTCAGCAGCAGCGGCTGTTTTCTGCCTGATGTGTTGGTGTTTCTCTCTGCAGGGATCTTTAAAGTTTCATCTCCACAACAGCCAGAAGGGAAGAAAACTGGAGAAGTTTACTTTTACAAAGACAAACAAACAATTTCAGAATATTTATTCATTTTAATACCCACAAAGTTTTCATTTGTTTCTGTTTTATGCTGAAATATTTCAAACTATTTCCTCTACTCAATCTACACTCAGCATCAGACTGATGAAGAGAAAACAGGATGTTGACACACTGTCTGTCTTACCTGAGTTACTGAGACTGATTGAGCTCAGGTGGAGCTCGTTATCCTGATGCAACACCTGAGCTCCATCCACCTGATGAACACACACCTGTCTGACGATATAAAGTCCTCTGCCTGCACGACAAGCACAGTCCTGGTACTAAGCATTATATGGGTGGCTGGTTCGGTTTGTAGACCGTCGGGAGTAAACTGGGAGTTTAATGAAAGCTGTGAAATGTTTGAGAGCTCACAGCAGTAAAGACAACATGTGGGGAAAGAGGATGTTTTTCTGTTTAAATAGATTATTATAAACATCACACCATTAATTAAAGTAATCTCTATTTAGAGAGCACTTTTCAAAACCCCCAGATCAAATCTAAAATCTCAAACTGGAAACTTAAAAAGGCAAAAGAGGAGCATAATATACAAGGAAGGAGCAGCTGATGATTTAAAGTAGATTTAACCAACATTTAAGACCAGATGCCTCATTTGTGTGTTTATACCTTTAGACTGGATGTGACGTTCACATGTTTGAGACATTTTCAGTTCAGTAAGATAATGACTTTATATTATAGACATCTTTTTGTACAGGACCCTTTAAGTTATTGCATTGCAACTTATTTTTTATTACATTTCCACTTTCTGTTTGATACTGACGTGTAAACACAGGTCAGAAGTTATTTATTTATTTATTTATTAGTAATTTTTTTAAAGGTAATGTTTCATTAGTACGCCAATAAGTTCTTATCAAAGCCAAAAGTGTAAACTCACAAATGTTTTTTATTTCATGTTTCTATCTGCTACAGAGGAGAAATGAAGGTTTCTGTAAATGTTGATTCATTCTGTCAAGTTTTGGCTCGTTACGTCTTAATGGGTTAAAGTGGATTCGAAGCAGTTTTGAAGCAGATTTGAAGCAGTTTTGAAGCAGATTTAAAGCAGATTTGAAGCAGTTTTGAAGCAGTTTTGAAGCAGATTTAAAGCAGTTTTGAAGCAGATTTAAAGCAGTTTTGAAGCAGATTTAAAGCAGTTTTGAAGCAGATTTAAAGCAGTTTTGAAGCAGTTTTGAAGCAGTTTTGAAGCAGATTTAAAGCAGATTTAAAGCAGTTTTGAAGCAGATTTAAAGCAGTTTTGAAGCAGATTTAAAGCAGTTTTGAAGCAGTTTTGAAGCAGTTTTGAAGCAGTTTTGAAGCAGATTTAAAGCAGATTTAAAGCAGTTTTGAAGCAGATTTAAAGCAGTTTTGAAGCAGTTTTGAAGCAGTTTTGAAGCAGATTTAAAGCAGATTTAAAGCAGTTTTGAAGCAGATTTAAAGCAGTTTTGAAGCAGATTTAAAGCAGTTTTGAAGCAGTTTTGAAGCAGATTTAAAGCAGTTTTGAAGCAGATTTGAAGCAGTTTTGAAGCAGTTTTGAAGCAGATTTGAAGCAGTTTTGAAGCAGATTTAAAGCAGATTTAAAGTAGATTTGAAGCCGTTTTGAAGCAGATTTAAAGCAGTTTTGAAGCAGATTTGAAGCAGTTTTGAAGCAGATTTGAAGCAGATTTGAAGCAGATTTAAAGCAGTTTTGAAGCAGATTTAAAGCAGATTTGAAGCAGTTTTGAAGCAGATTTAAAGCAGTTTTGAAGCAGATTTGAAGCAGATTTAAAGCAGATTTAAAGTAGATTTGAAGCCGTTTTGAAGCAGTTTTGAAGCAGATTTGAAGCAGATTTAAAGCAGTTTTGAAGCAGATTTGAAGCAGATTTAAAGCAGATTTGAAGCCGTTTTGAAGCAGATTTGAAGCAGATTTGAAGCAGATTTAAAGCAGATTTGAAGCAGATTTGAAGCAGTTTTGAAGCAGATTTGAAGCAGATTTAAAGCAGATTTGAAGCAGATTTGAAGCAGATTTGAAGCAGTTTTGAAGCAGATTTGAAGCAGTTTTAAAGTAGATTTGAAGCAGATTTGAAGCAGTTTTGAAGCAGATTTGAAGCAGTTTTGAAGCAGATTTGAAGCAGTTTTGAAGCAGTTTTAAAGCAGATTTGAAGCAGATTTAAAGCAGTTTTGAAGCAGATTTGAAGCAGATTTGAAGCAGATTTGAAGCCGTTTTGAAGCAGTTTTGAAGCAGATTTGAAGCAGAGGTGGATGGCTGTGCGGTGCAGCAGGTCTCCACCAGGGGGCAGCAGACATCCATCACCTCAGAGAAGAAAGCTGCGTTTCAACCACTAACAGAGAATAATCATAAACCAGAGAGCAGAGTTTAAAACTGAATGATCAACAGAAAAGAGACGAAAACAGAGTTTGATCTATCTATGTTATAGCGTGCTGGGAAGTCCCGCCCCTTCCTGTCACCACCACGGGACCTTATTTCAGAAAACACTCTGAGTGGTAGTCAGAGACGACATTTTAAAGATAATTTATCAGAAAGTCTGATGATGATGATGATGGTGATGAAGATGAAAGTATTAATGTTGCCCCCCCAGCAGCATCACTGAGGGTATTATTATCCTGGAGGATGGACGGCTGTAATTAATGCCTCTGAGGGGGGGGGCAGCTGAAGCTAAAAATATTCCTCCTAATTTCAGCAGCCGGATTTCTAATCCAGGAGACGCCTCCCTCCTCCTTCATACTCCTCCTCCTCCTCTTCCCCCTCTTCCTCCTACTCCTCATCCTCCTCGTCCTCCTCTGCTGCCTCATCTTCCTCAAAATCATCTGATTATGATGAAGATCATTCATCATAACCAGAGAGGTTTGGACTCACCAGCAACTCCTATCAGTTTATATACAGTGTGTGTATAGTGTGTGTAGTGTGTGTGTATATATACATACGTCAAATGTTTTCAGTGTTCAGCAGAAATGAAGGAGTTGCCTCACTGTTCCAGTAGTTTTAGAGAGGACTGTATTTCTATGTACAGTTGCAAGAAAAAGCCTGTGAAGCTTTGGGATTACTTGGATTTCTGCATAAATTGGTCATGAAATATGTTCTGATCTTCATCTAAGTCACAACAACAGACAAACACAGTCTGCTTAAACTAATACCACACAAAGAAGTATTTGTTTTCATGTTTTTATTGAACACAACATGTAAACAGTTACAGTGCAGGGTGGAAAAAGTATGTGAACCCCTGGATTTAATACCTGGTCGACCCTCCTTTGGCAGCAACGACCTCAACCAGACGTTTCCTGTAGCTGCAGATCAGACCTGCTCAGCGGTCAGGAGGAGTTCTGGACCGATCCTCTTTAAACCTGGTTCAGTTCAGTGATGTTCTGGATGTCTGCATGGTTCACATCCGGCAACGCTTCTGGAGAGCAGCTAACGCTAAACTGGTGTGTTTTTTATAGGGCAGGGAAGCTTTAACCTGCTGCATGATGGTGCAGTGCTTAGCACTCTTGCCCCGGGTCACAGGTTCGAATCCGGCTTGGGGTTCTTCTGTGTGGAGTTTGCATGTTCTCCCTGTGTAAGCGTGGGTTTTCTCCGGGTACTCCGGCTTCCTCCCACAGTCCAAAGACGTGCTGTTTAGGTTAATTGATGACTCTAAATTGCCCGAAGGGGTGGATGTGAGTGTCAATGGTTGTCTGTCTATATGGGCCCTGTGATGGACTGGAGACCCCTAACGGGATAAGCGGTTGAAGATGGATGGATGGATGGAGGGCAGCTTTAACCAACACCTCCAATCTCATCACACTGACTGGACTCCAGGTTGGCTGACTCCTGGCTCCAGTTAGCTCTGGAGAAGTCATTAGCCTCGGGGTTCACATACTTTTTCTACCCTGCACTGTGAATGTGTTCTGTTCAATAAAAACATGAAAACATATCATTTTTTTGTGCTGTATTAGTTTAAGCAGACTTGTCTGTTGTTGTGACTTAGATGAAGATCAGAACACGTTTTATGACCAATTTATGCAGAAATCCAAGTAATCTCAAAGGTTCACACATTTTTTCTTGCAACTGTATATAAATCAAACCTAGAGTCTTAATCCATTAACTCTGCTCCCAGTGGATTCTGGGAGAAAACCAGTGAGCCATGTTCAGTCAGTCCCCCTGGCCCCTCCCCCTCTCCCCTCTCGTCCAATCACACGCTCCTGACTGCGAGCTGGAAAATTGGGGTGAAAACAGGAGCAGAGTGTGTGTGTGTGTGTGTGTGTGTGTGTGTGTGTGTGTGTGTGATCACGGCGGGGTCTTTCTGAACCAATCAGTGCGTCCGGTGGTGGATCGTGACCTCTGTGTTCTGTTGTTCATCTGCACACACTCAGTCTGAACCTTTAGACGCTCTCTGAAAGAAGAAAATCATGTTTTGATTTTTAAGCCTTTCACTTTGACACACACACACACACACACACACACACACACACACACACACACCTTCAATCTTCACACACAGTCTTGTTTTAATGACTTTTGAGGACACTGCATTGACTTACATTCATTATTTTTTATTTCCGTTATTCATTATGTCTCCATAATGTAATTATGTGAACAGGTTTATATCCCCACATCAGTAACACCACACACACACACACACACACACACACACACACCTTTTTAAAGGGGACCAAGTTTCAGATCCTGACTTGTGGGGACCATCAGTCCCTGAGGTTTTAGAGGTATGACATAAATGAGGTACAATTAGCATTACTTCGTTAGACCGTGGGTGTAACGACTGCTCGCCATTAAGAGATGTTGTGTAACAGTAAATACAAGTATTATACACAAAATGTTTTTTAAAAAATCATGTGATATCATAACAGTTATAACAAGTGAGGAAATCTATGGGTCTATACTATCTATACTGGCTGATGGGTCCAACAAATACAGGACTTTCCACCAGGAAACGGTTCGTCGTGAGAAATGTCATTTTGAGTTTTTTCATTAAACGTAATTATACAATAGTCATATGATATGTTGTCCTATGAATGTCCAGCAACACGTCCATTTCTACTCATTACACGACTTTTCAAAATAAACTTCTGTCTTCACAGAAAACTCCTTCCTCTGCAGGGCTGGAAATTTACTTTTTCATCGACTCCAAAATCTACCTTGGCCGATGAGTGAAGCTCATCTAGCAGCCATTTACACACAGATTTATTTCATGGGATATATATGAATTGTAATGCATTACATTTTGTGACTATAACTACAAAAGGTAGAGGAGACCGGACTGAACTAAGAAGTGTTGACGCATTTTGTTTTGTTTTGCTTTGTTTGAATGTACGACGTTAACCACACATTTAAAGCCGTTTAAAACTGCGACCGTATGAAACGTCTTCTCTCGTGGACTACGGTCATTTAGAAAGCGGATCAGCTGTATGGAAACGTAATGTAGTGGTAAGAAGTTGAATTATCAGTGAAGAGCTGAAAGGAGTTGAACTGTGAAGGACTTCTAACTGTCTGTGTGCCGAGTTAACGTTGCGTCATCTTTAATAAAAGTTTGTGTTGTTTATTAGTGTGTAAAGACCTTTAATCACTCGCGTACACTTCATAAAGCCACTCGGAGTGAAGGTGCATCGCGCCACACGGGTCCTCTCACAGCCGCCTCTTACCAATTAGCTCGCTTGTTCTCGCCAGTCGAGGGCTTCGTTAATGTGTCAGTAATCAGATGAAGTAATTGCTAATTAGCGGATCCAGTCGAGCTCTGATTGGACATAAACACTTTAATTTCCTCAGAGATCGCAGAGACACAGATGGTGTGAAGTCAGGCCGACTGATCTGATTCACATCAGACGACTTCAAGCTATTTAAGGTCAACTCGCAGATTTAACCAGGAAGTATAAAGACCAGGACCCGATGGTCATGTCCGGTGTGAAACCAGGAGTCAACACTGATTTATTTTTCACATAAATTCCGTACGTGTCAGTTATTTAACCAAAACTGCGATCTTTTCCTAAACCTAAGTAATTTTTGTCACGTAACTTCCGTACTGAAGTTAGACCACTTACGGAGTTAATTTAACTCAAATTGCGATCTTTTCGTAAAGATATCGAGTAATTTTTGTCACGTAACTTCAGTACTTAATTTCCGTCAGTTCTGGAGTTGTTTTAACCCAAACTGAGAGCTTTTCCTAAACCTAAGTCGTCGTTTTCACATAACTTCTGGAGTAATTTTAACCCAAATCATCAGCGTTGTTTTATTTGACTTAACTTAACAGACATGCTTATTTTAAATCAAACCATGATGTTTTAGTAAATCCATGTCGTTTTGTTACATTTTAGTTTAGTTTCAATTCATGACATTAACCGAATGTTTGAAACAGTTTAAAACTGTGACCATAATCTGAGAGGAAACATGTTTCCCTGTAGATATCTATGTATTTACCCGTTATAGAGCTCTGCAGCCATTCATGATGATTAAACAAAAGCACTTACTTAGGTTCAGTCAATAAAACCACTATAGGACATGAACATCGGTCTCCTGAACAGACAAATGATACTACGTCACTACTCCAACCGTTTAATAGTGGAGTTAGATGACATCCTGGTTCGTCACATACTGTCACTAAAGGGCGCCTCCGTGTAGCGGTCTCCGGCGGCGAGGGCGGCGAGGGCGCTGATCAGTGACATGAGTGAGAACGAGTTGGCTGAGTGAACCAGCAGAGAGGAGGAGGATTTAGAGTCGAGTTTAGAGTCCAGCGTGTCTCCTTTGGGGGGCGTTCCATTATAAATAATGAGGTGTTTATATCTTTACCTCGTCCTTGGTCAGGTGAGCTGCTCTCACCTCCGTCTCTCGCTTTATTCCCATGTCTCATGTGGTCTCATTGCTCCATCATCCTGTTCCAGTCTTCTTTTACTTTCCACGAGCCCCATAGTTTATTCATCTGACAGTAGAGGTGTAACCAGTCCATCCTCATCCACCTGGGCGTTGACGAGTACACATCTTTAAAGCAGGAGGCCTGTGTTCAACACGTTGTATTATTGAATTTGTCACACATTTATGTTGCTGTTTCTGAGTTTTCCTTTGTTTTTTTTTATTTTAGGTAGTTCTTTATGGGGGGGGGGGGGGGGTAACAGTACTCGGAGGTGATGTTCAGTGTGAGGTCAAACAAATGTGACTTAAAAACATGTTGACTCGGTTTCTATGTGGTTCCTGGGTGTTTACTGTGATGACATCAGAGAGATGATGACATCAGAGGTGATGACATCAGAGAGATGACATCAGAGAGATGATGACATCAGAGAGATGATGACATCAGAGAGATGATGACATCAGAGAGATGACATCAGAGAGATGATGACATCAGAGATGATGACATCAGAGGTGATGACATCAGAGAGATGATGACATCAGAGAGATGATGACATCAGAGATGATGACATCAGAGAGATGATGACATCAGAGGTGATGACATCAGAGAGATGATGACATCAGAGAGATGATGACGTCAGAGGTGATGACGTCAGAGAGATGATGACATCAGAGATGATGACATCAGAGAGGTGATGACGTCAGAGAGATGATGACATCAGAGAGATGATGACGTCAGAGGTGATGACGTCAGAGAGATGATGACATCAGAGAGATGATGACGTCAGAGGTGATGACGTCAGAGAGATGATGACATCAGAGAGATGATGACATCAGAGGTGATGACATCAGAGAGATGATGACATCAGAGAGATGATGACATCAGAGGTGATGACATCAGAGGTGATGACGTCAGAGAGATGATGACATCAGAGAGATGATGACATCAGAGGTGATGACATCAGAGATGATGACGTCAGAGGTGATTACGTCAGAGAGATGATGACATCAGAGATGATGACATCAGGGGGATGATGACGTCAGAGGTGATGACATCAGAGAGATGATGACATCAGAGATGATGACATCATGGGGAGGCAGAAGTCACTGGGTGATATGAGGATGAGTTTCATGTTTAGTCCGACATTCCTCCCTCAGCCTCTGAGGGGAAGATGGATAGAGTGATGAAGAGGAGGGAGGGCAGAGAGCTGGAGCGTGATGATGAGGAGGAGTGGCAGTAATGACTGAAGTAAAGGATGATGGAGAGAGGAGGAGTCTGACTCCTCCACTGAGTCTGTCTGCAGAGTGAGGGATGGAGGAGGCGATGAAGGGATCATCGCCAACAAGCCACAGTGGCGAGGACAAATGAGCTCTGTCCCGGGAACCTCCTCCACCTCCTCCACCTCCTCCACGCCGTCCAACTCCTCACTGACATATAAAGAGTGAAGAGTTCCTCCCTCTCCTCCACCTCCTCCACCTCCTCCCCCCCGCCGTCCAGCCGTCCAGCTGTCTGTCTGTCCAGCGGCTGTAAGCTTGTTTATCTCTGCTGGGCATTTTAACATGGAGGTCTATTGATCCCCGTTGGAGCCTCAAGTGGTCATTAGAGGAACTGCAGTTTCTCAAAGGCTGAATTTCCGTCCCAGTACGTCCTCGTCCCCGGGCCTGACACTGCTCTGACATACTTTAGATTTTCAGTGAGACTTGGACAAGAATCGTCCTGTAGGACTTGAGACTTGAGAAAACTTGTGTGAGTCTGCATGTTGTGATGTAAATCTGTGATAACGGGTCTCAGAGTTTCTCGCTCAGATAACTTTTGACCAGTTTCCTGTGGCGGTGGCTCCCCGCCGTCAGCAGAGGACACATATTTTAGCTCCGTCTCATTGGCTGCAGTAATGACCCGTCCACGCCGCTGTCCTCATATCGCTTTTCCTCATTTGTAAATGTTGTTTCTCCGCCTGCTGCGTGCCAGCAGCTCAGCTCCCACAATCCTCTGCTGCAGCCTCGCATCCATCCGCCTCCTTGTTCGGGTCAATCACGCCGTCACCGATCTGAGACGGGCGGTTAGACATCAGTCTAAAGTTCTTCTAAAATTTACATCTATAACTAGAAGAAAAGACCCAAGGTCACTGCTGTCTTCTACTACATTAACTATGAGTCAAAGCTCAGTCAGATTAGGAGTCTTTCCTTTTGCTTTATGATTATTAAACACGAAATCAATTCATATGTAGCTAGGGGGCGTTACCTAGGCTAATACCTGTACTTATAGACTTTAGGGGGCCCTGAAGGACTCAGAAACTCTTGTTTTGAATTATTATTTCAGATTCAGAATAACTTTGTGCTCATCACTGCAGTGAGTTCAGTCCTCAGTGATTTTATTTATGCAGTTTTTTAGATTCAGCTTGTGGGACATAAAGGTGAAAGTTTTTGCTTTGGAGCCTTTCAGCCACCATATAAACGTCCTCACTGCAGGTATACAACCACACACACACACACACACACACACACACAACCACACACACACACACACACACACACACACACACACACACACACACACACACACACACACACACCGCCCGTCTCCTTGGCGTCACCTCAGGACTCGGCTGTAGCTCTGACCACTCTGACGGTCGGATAATTAGTTTCCATTAGAGCGCTCCGTTCCTTCCTTCCCATCAGGCCGTGCAGGAGGGGGCGTGCCCTCAATTCCCCGCCGCCAGACACACTCGGCCCTCGCTGTCCCGTAACCTCCAACAGAGGAGGGGGCGGGGTCAGAGTGATAATGAGGAGCGTCCATCGTAACGAGGACATCAGCTCACCGTGTCCAGGCTTCAGAGATGATCTCGACCCCTGAGGGGAACGACGCCGGCGCCGTTACTGCTGCCATCAAACCGCCGCGGCCAGACGCCATCCTTGTGATGAATGTTGATCATATATATTTAGATATTTATACTGTACTGTATATATATTTATATGTGATGTGACAGTGTAAAAAGGTCCTTTCTGCAGATTAACTGTACGGGGATGTGATGTTGAGAGAGCATCTGTCTCCATGAACCTTGGAGGTCTGTGAACTTCATCATCATCATCCTCTTTGGTTTCCTGAATTAAATCTGATGCTGAAACTGGGAGAGAGCGCTGGTACTCAAACATTTAAATTCAGCATAGCAAACTGTGCATCCTCTGGAGAACGAAGCATCTAGCCTTTATCCTCTTTATCATCGTTTTAAAAAGAGTCGATCATGGCTGAGTCAAGCCCACTGAGACTGTGAGTCTCCTCACTGTTATCATCTCACTAAATAAAGCAGCCGGTGGGAGGGCGGATGAGGCGTCTAGCAGTCCCCTGTGGACCTGAACACACTCACAAAACCTCTTAATTGGCCCTAAAGTGGTGGTTTGCTGGTGTTAGTTTCCCCCTGCGACGTCTTCCGCTGTCAGCACAGAAACTTCATTATGTTTATGTATAAAAACAGCTCTACAGTCCTGAATGTTATTAGGATATGATGGATGAATGTGGGAACACTAGAGGTCCTTCAGGTGTGAATTAAAAACAAATTAAAGTCGCAAGCAGCGATGATGAGGCCCTCACACCTTCATATCAGCATCACCGTGTCAGGGTTACTAAGTCGACGCAGCCCTACATTGACTCTGAGTCAGTGCTGCTGAGTAGACGCCCTCAGGCCTCACCTGCTATGAAACAGGTCAAGTTTGAGGCCACTGGGCCAAGTGCAGTCAAGTTACACCAGTTTGTCATTTAATGGTCAATCAAGTAAATTCACTGCCACAGCATGTCAACGCCGTTTCATAAAAACTCAAGATTTCAACAAATTTTCATCACAATGGTCTTTAGATTGTACTGATCAAATCTGAAGCTGATCAGGTTAAATCTGTAGGAGGAGTTCATGAATATACAGAGCCTGGAAATAGCCAAAAATAAACCAAAAAAATCATTTGGTAGGGGAGCTATCAAGCCCCAAAAAACGTATCAGCAGATTTTAGCACTTTGAATGAGTGTGACAAGCTTTGTTTTTGTTTAAGTATTTATCATAATATACAAAACAGATGTGAAGTCATGACTTTGAGACATGGACGTTGTAATTATGAGAATCCTGAGATACAGAAATTATAATTTCAAGACAAAGTCATAAATCTCAGATATGAAAAGTTTGAATGCTGAGATGAGGAAGTCATGATTACACAATACTGAGGTTGTAATCAGGAGATGTCATTTTTTTACATATGGAGGCCATATTAATGATACGAATGTCATAATTACAATGACAGGAATTCATTGTATGTGCATCCGAAGGATCAGGTAACATCCCTAATTTTCTACTTTTAATGCATCTCTGTGCAGTTTAAGTTGACTTAATTTAATATACGACTGTTTGCATGATCCTGCAGCTCCACGCAGAGACCAACATGAAGCAGCTGCCAGGACACCAAATTAAATTACCTTAAACTACATTATGTCTCACTTTAGTCTTATTTGTGCAGGTTCCAGCTGACTTCCCCTCTTGGTCCCACGAGAGAGCTGCTGTTCGGTCGCCTGAAGCCGAAGCCGAGAGGTCGACAGTCAGAGACGACGAGGAGAGGACGTCTTATCGTCCTGCTCAGCGACATCAGAGTTACATCATCATTACCCTGCACAGCATGGACGTCGACTCCCAGCTGATTCTGAGTCTACGAAGCAGGTTTCAGGGCGTCACAATCAGGATCAGAGTCCACAATAATGGGATTTAATGTGTGAATACATCCCACAGTACAAGTCTTTACTCAGCTGTGAAAACATTTCAGTTTACCTGTTTACTGCTAATAGGACGAAACCATCCGAACAGGAATGTACAGTGAATGTACAGTTAAAGGTCCAAGTATTGATCCTTGTAGAACTCCTGAAGGGAATGTGAATATTGAGTTGTTGACATATTTTAGTTACTTTTTTTTCCACTTTTAACCCTGTGGTCATGACCTGTTATCACCGTCACGTAAACAGCTGTAGAGTTTATGCTTCTGTTTCTATTCACTGATTCTATGTGAGTGAAAGTGAATCTTTGAGCTCCAACATTTAAATTCAGTGGGTAGTGGGTTTTTTTGTTGCTCAAACAGAAATATAACTGTTTCACAGCAATGACAAGGTGTTAAATGGCTAAAACGTTTTATAATGACACACAGAAATGTCATGCTATTTATCTGCCTTCAGTTCAGTGTCATTTTCACTGTACAAACATCCACTGCTCAAAAAATAAAGGGAACACTAAAATAACACATCCTAGATCTCAGTGAATGAAATATTCAAGTTGAACATCTTTATTCATTACATAGTGGAATACGCTGAGAACAAAATAACATCAAAATAATCAATATAAATCAAAATTATTATCCCATGGAGGCTGGATTTGGAATCATACAATCACATTACAGGCTGATCCAACCTGAGTGTAAGTTCCTCAGGACGAGTCAGAATGAGGCTCAGTAGTGGCTCCATGTGACGGTATGACGTCCCTACAACGCCGATGTCCTGAGGGATCTCCTCCCAGACCTGGATTAAAGCATCGGTCAACTCCTGGACAGTCTGCGGTGCAACGTGGTGTCAGTGGACGGAACGAGATGCGATGTCCCAGATATGCTAGACTGGATTCAGGTCTGGGCAGGCCGGTCCTTAGTATCAATGCCTTGGTCATGCAGGAAGTACTGACACGCTTCACCATCACTGACCCGCCACCAACCGGTGATGCTGGAGGATGTTGCGGCAGCAGAACGTTCTCCACAGTGTCTCCAGACTCTGTGCAACAGAAACTTGAGCAACAGAGGCAACAGAGGAGGGATTCCTCTTCCAGGATGGACAGATGCACAATAGATGTCATGAGTACAGAGTAACATTAATGACAATCCATATTACAGAGATTTTTACAGACAGTGTGCAGAGAAATCAAAAGAACAGGTGAGTCCAGGACGGTGTCAGTCGGCGTCTCAGAGAGACAGAACCAGCAACGGACTCTCCTCTGCAGGGCAGCACAGCGTCCTTTCACGCCAAATAGATAGAGCCAACATGTCCTCCAGTCCACGCCAAACAAACAGAACCAGTCCAGCACGTCCTCCTATCAACGGCAAACAAACAGAACCAGTCCAGCACATCATCCTATCAACGGCAAACAAACAGAACCAGTCCAGCACGACCTCCTCTCCACGCCAAACAGAACCAGTCCAGCACGTCATCCTATCAACGGCAAACAAACAGAACCGGTCCAGCACTTCATCCTATCAACGGCAAACAAACAGAACCGGTCCAGCACGTCATCCTATCAACGGCAAACAAACAGAACCAGTCCAGCACGT
>CAMQGK010000549.1:1280000-1282500 GCA_947000775.1 Pterois miles
AGGAGGAGGAGGAGGAGGGAGGAGGGAGGAGGAGGAGGAGGCTGCAGGAGGAGGAGGAGGAGGAGGAGGCTGCAGGAGGAGGAGGAGGAGGAGGAGGCTGCAGGAGGAGAAAAAGAGGAGGCTGCAGAGGAGGAGGAGGAGGAGGAGGCTGCAGGAGGAAAGGAGGAGGAGGAGGAGGAGGCTGCAGGAGGAGGAGGAGGAGGAGGAGGCTGCAGGAGGAGAAAAAGGGGGAGGAGGAGGAGGAGGAGGCTGGTGCTGCTTCAGTTAAAATCCTAAATGAATAAAGTGAATTGAGTTTTTCAGGATTAACAGGAAACTGAACTGAAGTGTGAAATGAATGAAGGCTGATTGTTAAATACACAGAAAGCTGAACAGAGTCTGGTTAGAGGGAACTATTCATGTCATGTCTTAAACCGGATCGATGCAGCCGGAGGAAGATATTGGGATGTGATAGAAAGCTCCAGAAGAGCTACTAGTGGACCCAGAGGGGAGAGCGTTTGGTCAACGACTTGTTAAAAGTGTTTTTGGCACTCGAACGCCTCACAGAGTCTCAGACTGAGAAACTGGAGACAGGACAGCATCCATGAATCACTCTGCTCATTTCTGCTGAGCAGCAAACTGATGCTGCTGGTCACATAAACCCAATGTGGCACAGGTATGGAGGACCGACCCTGGCAAAACCATTCATTCAGGCATTAATACGTAAATAAATAGAAATAAAAATAAAAGCAGAAATAAATAAACAAATCCTCAAATAAGTACATAAATAATCAATTAAAATTGAATAAGTACATAAATAAAAGTGAAAATAAATAGATAAATAAATAAAGAACCTAATTAAAAAAAATTGTCACATTTTATCAATAAATTAATGGCTACATTTATTTTTATTTTCAGTATTATTTTTGGAACAATTAATAAATGACAGGGAAATTATTCAGATTTGCATTTTTTAGTTTATTCATTTTGTATTTTGTATTTTGTTTTTATTTAGATTTATGTCCATAATTCAACACATGAATTTAAAATTAAATATAAAATGAATAAATAAATAAATGCAAAAATAAATAAATAAATACATAAAATAAATAAATAAAATGCTAAAAAAAAATAATAAAATAAATGCACAAAGTGTAATTAATACATTTTAAAATAACTAAAAACATAAATAAATAAATTATACATAAGTAAATACAAAATTTAAAATTAAATGAGAAGAAATAAGGGAATTAATACAAAAATGAATAAATAAAGAAGCAAATTCAGACAGATTTATAAATGTATGTCACATTTTATCAGTTAATAATGGTTCCATTTATTTTTAATATCAATATTGCTGCATTTAGTGACATTTATTGATCTATTTATTATTTATTGTGTTTTTGTCAGGTTCTGTCCTCCATACACTCATGCAGGATGATGGAAACATTTATACGCTTTATTTGTCAGCAGCTGTTTGAAATGTGTCTGTGCTGCTGTCTCCACACAGACGTTATATAAGAGGATTCCTGGTGAATCACAGTGTAAACTCACGTTAGCGTCCCGCGATGCTCACAATAAAAGAAGATCTGCTGCTCAGATGAATGTGTGTTAACGGTTCAGAGAGCATCATTATTTACATCACAGAATAAAGAGGAGGGGATGTTTCTATACATAGACCGTCATACGAAGAGCCGGAGGCGCCTCAGTCAGCCTCACATCGAGCCACAGTTACAGCTACAGTATGTACAGTACATGATGCTGGTGCAGCTGGAGGAGAAGCTACAGTTACAGTAGACAGTGATGAGGATGGAGAAGCTCAGGTTGATGTGAAGCTACAGTTACAGTAGACAGTGATGAGGATGGAGAAGCTCAGGTTGATGTGAAGCTACAGTTACAGTAGACAGTGATGAGGATGGAGAAGCTCAGGTTGATGTGAAGCTACAGTTACAGTAGACAGTGATGAGGATGGAGAAGCTCAGGTTGATGTGAAGCTACAGTTACAGTAGACAGCGATGAGGATGGAGAAGCTCAGGTTGATGTGAAGCTACAGTTACAGTAGACAGCGATGAGGATGGAGAAGCTCAGGTTGATGTGAAGCTACAGTTACAGTAGACAGCGATGCTGATGGAGAAGCTCAGGTTGATGTGAAGCTACAGTTACAGTAGACAGCGATGAGGATGGAGAAGCTCAGGTTGATGTGAAGCTACAGTTACAGTAGACAGCGATGAGGATGGAGAAGCTCAGGTTGATGTGAAGCTACAGTTACAGTAGACAGCGATGAGGATGGAGAAGCTCAGGTTGATGTGAAGCTACAGTTACAGTAGACAGCGATGAGGATGGAGAAGCTCAGGTTGATGTGAAGCTACAGTTACAGTAGACAGCGATGAGGATGGAGAAGCTCAGGTTGATGTGAAGCTACAGTTACAGAAGACAGCGATGAGGATGGAGAAGCTCAGGTTGATGTGAAGCTCCTCTGTCCGGCATGGTCCTTCCTCCATCCTCCATCCTCCTTCCTCTG
>CAMQGK010000549.1:1285000-1287500 GCA_947000775.1 Pterois miles
AATTATTAATACGTTTACTTCCTCCACCACAGTATGGAAGACAGAAGCTGCCAAAATAAATAAATTAATGAATAAATAAATGGCTCAATAAATAAATAAATAAATAAAGATTGCCATTGAATATACTAAAAATAATATTAAAAATATAGGTAGCCATTAATTGAAAAAAATGAGGCACTAATTAATGTTTCTATTTTATTTGCTTCTTTATTTATTTATCCTTGCATTAATTGATCTACTTCCCCATATTAATTAATTGATTAATTTATCTTTATTAACATTTATATTTATTTTTGCATTTAATTTTATTAATTTGTTTTAATATATATTCAATCATTTTTTAAATGTATGTATTAATTTCTTATGTATTTTCACATTTTATCAGATAAATAAGGTCAAAATTTATTTTTCTTAAGTTTAACATTATTTTTAAAATTTATTTTAAATGTATTTGGTAATTTATTTATTTCTGCATGATATTCACATCATAAAGATTAATTTTAGTCACCTTGTATCAGTTAAGTAATGGCTACATTTATTTTTATTAGTGTTTTTGGTAAATTTAATGTCAGATTTATTTATTTGTTTAATTAAATAAATTGAATTAAATAAATGTAATTTAAATAAAGTTTAATTAAATTTTACATTCATGTTTGCCTTCATTTTTATTTATTTTCAAATGTATTCACTATTAAATTTATATATTTATTTACTTATGCGTAATTTCATGAATATATATTCATGAATAGCAATTTATGTAACATTTGATCAATAATTTAAGGCCAACATTTATTTTTTATATAAATATAATATAAATATAATATAAATATATAATATATATTTGCTACTTTTAATGTCATATTTATTTATTTATTTAAATTTTACATTTATTTTTGCATTCATTTTCGATTTATTTTCAAATGTTTTAAATCACTATTTAATTTAGGTATTTATTCATTCATGCATGATTTTTACTTTGCATTTTCCATCAAACAAACAAACAAACTAACCTAACAGTCAGACTACAGAGCCTACTGCCAGCTTCAGTTTACTACTGAGATACATGACAAACTAACCTAAAAAGACTACAGAGTCTACTGCCAGCTTTAGTTTACTACTGAGATACATGACAAACTAACCTAAACAGTCAGACTACAGAGTCTACTGCCAGCTTTAGTTTACTACTGAGATACATGACAAACTAACCTAAACAGTCAGACTACAGAGCCTACTGCCAGCTTTAGTTTACTACTGAGATACATGACAAACTAACCTAAACAGTCAGACTACAGAGTCTACTGCCAGCTTTAGTTTACTACTGAGATACATGACAAACTAACCTAAACAGTCAGACTACAGAGTCTACTGCCAGCTTTAGTTTACTACTGAGATACATGACAAACTAACCTAAACAGTCAGACTACAGAGTCTACTGCCAGCTTTAGTTTACTACTGAGATACATGACAAACTAACCTAAACAGACTACAGAGTCTACTGCCAACTTTAGTTTACTACTAAGATACATGACAAACTAACCTAAACAGTCAGACTACAGAGTCTACTGCCAGCTTTAGTTTACTACTAAGATACATGACAAACTAACCTAACAGTCAGACTACAGAGCCTACTGCCAGCTTTAGTTTACTACTGAGATACATGACAAACTAACCTAACAGTCAGACTACAGAGTCTACTGCCAGCTTTAGTTTACTACTGAGATACATGACAAACTAACCTAAACAGACTACAGAGCCTACTGCCAGCTTTAGTTTACTACTGAGATACATGACAAACTAACCTAAACAGACTACAGAGTCTACTGCCAGCTTTAGTTTACTACTGAGATACATGACAAACTAACCTAAAATCAGACTACAGAGTCTACTGCCAGCTTTAGTTTACTACTAAGATACATGACAAACTAACCTAAACAGTCAGACTACAGAGCCTACTGCCAGCTTTAGTTTACTACTGAGATACATGACAAACTAACCTAAACAGTCAGACTACAGAGTCTACTGCCAGCTTTAGTTTCAGCTTGCGTAGTCGAGGTTACGTTGCTCCTAAACTTTATAAGGATAATATATTAATAACATGGAGGCTCTATAGTCATTTACTGACACAAGTTTACCATCTGCTGTTAGCCAGTGAGCTAACATGCAGTGACGAGTTAATAGTTGTGGTAGTGTGAACACAGTGGTGGAGAGCCAATCACAACACAGGACCTCAGCTTCAGATACACTGAGCATGTGTTATACCTTGTATTCCCGTCCACCGTGTCCCATCCTCTTTCATAGGCCTTGATTTCTAGTTGGACAATAAACATGCTGAAAAAAATACACATTGGCCTCATAGCCTATTTCAAATGAACTGAACGATACAGACACGAACCGAACTGTGACTAGCGAACCGACCGGTTTGTTATGTTACCCAAACCGTTCCCATCCCTGCTAAACAGTATATACAGTATATGAACTGTGGACTTGATCTGTGCTCCGT
>CAMQGK010000549.1:1292500-1325000 GCA_947000775.1 Pterois miles
ATCCATCAGTCTGTTAATAACTCCACGAGGTCGACTCATTCAGTCTCACAGCTTCTCAACTCAAACTCTGGTGCAAACATATCTGTTTATTCTGCTCAGGATTAAAACACAAAGTGATAAACAACCCTGAGTACTTCTGCAAGTTTGAGTTTCGCTTCTTTCAGAAATGGTTGGCCTGAGATTGAGTTTCCATTACTCCATCAGAATACATCATGGAGTATTTTTCTAACATTAATTTTAATGTATTTGAGAGCATGAAACTTTAGATTCATGGTAAGAAGATTCCCCAGTGAAGGAAAGAAAGGGAGAACAAGAAAACAGCACACAAAAGGAGAGAGGGCTTAAAAGGTACAATGAGCTGGATGAAAAAGAAACTAACACTAAACTGAATACGGTAGGGGCAATCATGGTGTTTAAAGACTGGTCACGATACAGGCTATGGCAGCATTTTGACTAGTTACGGTATGGGCTATGGCGGCGTTTTGACTAGTTACGGTATGGGCTATGGCGGCGTTTTGACTAGTTACGGTATGGGCTATGGCGGCGTTTTGACTAGTTACGGTATGGGCTATGGCAGCGTTTTGACTAGTTACAGTATGGGCTATGGCAGCGTTTTGACTAGTTACAGTATGGGCTATGGCAGCGTTTTGACTAGTTACGGTATGGGCTATGGCGGCGTTTTGACTAGTTACGGTATGGGCTATGTCGGCGTTTTGACTAGTTACGGTATGGGCTATGGCAGCATTTTGACTAGTTACGGTATGGGCTATGGCGGCGTTTTGACTAGTTACAGTATGGGCTATGGCGGCGTTTTGACTAGTTACGGTATGGGCTATGGCGGCGTTTTGACTAGTTACGGTATGGGCTATGGTGGCGTTTAAAGACTGGTTGCAGTATGGACTATGGCAGCGTTTAAATTGTAATTTCAAATGAATCTAAACTTTGCCAGAATAATTTGGATTTTTGCAGTTATAAACCTTTTCCGTCCTGAGCTTCTCGTCTGAAACCAACACATTTGCAGTTGTTTGTCTTGATTAAGACACATACACAAAGTTGCTTTAACCATGCAGTTACATGAACCATGGAGTTTCTTATAGTTAAATAACCACTTGTTAATACTGCAACCACCTACATAAATGACAGTGTCATCTGCATACAGTCGGATGTTAGTGTCAGGAGATATGAATGTGAATTTATTGTCTTGTAATGTAAACAGCCGTCGGCCCAGGATAGATCCTTGTGGGACACATGTGGACAGACAGAGATTCATGATTTAATACAAACTGAGCCGTTAAACATTATTTATTTAAGGGCATCTGAAGAAGAGGAGGAAAACTGATGATTAACCCTCTGAGACCCACAGGATCACAGGCAGTCCTGACCAAATTAACTGTCGTTCAGAGGCTGTAGTAAGTTCAGTCTTAAAGCTACAGTAGATTGAAGGTGCAGATATCATATGAAACTAGAAACCCTAAGGAGTCCATCTGTACCAACTATATCATACTGGCTTGTCAGGAAGGAGGTGAGATAATGCTCCAAATTTTAGAGAGGAAACACTGGTGTGGCCATTTTCAAAGACGTCCCTTGACTTGTGACCTCCAGGCATGTGACTGAAACTAGTTTTGAATTTCATTGATTGGGTCTCAGTGTAAAGCTGAGACTCTGGTGGATCCAATGAGTCAAACTGGATTCATGTGTGATGATGTTAGTCCCCATAGGAGCCATTTCCTGAAAAAATGAAAAACGCAGAAATTTCCAAATTTCCATAATCCCAAACCACAGCAGGTCTTTTTCTGTGGTGTTCCTCAAGGTCCTGGTGTCTTAATGTGTTATGTTTGAGGATTATTGATCATTTTATGAATTCTGTGCTGGGCTGCATCTCAAATGAATCGTCTTCCAGATGATGTGCACCACTTCTACCAGACTGACGTTACATCGGACTGGACCTCCTGTCATGTTTTACTTCAGGGAAAGTGCAACTCTGACTGCTTCTGTCCAGTTTTCCTGATTCTCTCCATGTTTCTTGTTCTTGATCTCAGTGTGAAATCTGCCTGATGACAGCAGAGACTGAGACAGGAACCAGATCTGTGTCTCTACAAACCAACAGAGATAAAACCCTCACAGAGGAGGAGGAGAAACAAATGAGTTGTTTAGTGAGGTGGAACTCCCTCCTGCGTCTCCTCCTTCCCAGCATGCACGGCGGCACTGGGCCTGCTGACAGTGATGAAACACAGTGTTAGTACTCCTCTTCAACCTGCTCTTGCTCCCCACTCAGTGTTTCCACCTCCTCCTCCTCCTCCCAGCTGTGATTTACCTCTTTACCTCCTGCTCTGTCTCTTCTTATCTTCTTGTTGTAGAACAAGCTGATAAGAGAAACACATGTGACTGAGATCAGCTCTTAATCCATCTGAAACGTGTCTGATTTAAACATTAATATCAACTGAAGGAATCTGAACCGTTTCATGTTTTCACCTCCAACTATTCAGCCTTTAAATGACCCAAAATTCACATCTGACTCCACATTGATCTGCTGCTTCATGTCCTCTGACTGTATAGTTACTGAAAACTGAGTGAAATCAGCTTCATCTGCAGTTTCAGTCCACGGGAGAAAAGGAAATACAGCAGAAAAACAGAGGAAGTACAGAGGAAATACAGCAGAAACAGAGGAAACAGAGGAAACAAAGGACAACAATAAAAGGTGCTAGAGTAAGGGAAAAAGTCAAGATTGGGCTTAAAATAAGTACAAAAAATAAGTAAAATACGTATGAAGAAACAACTAAGGAAAAAGACACCACAAACATCGACAAAAAACACATCGCTAATATAACCTCTAGAACCAAACACTGGTCAACAGCAGTGTTAAAGTCCTGTGTTTGTTGGACCCTCCCACCATCAGTGGTACATTACGGTGGCACTGTGTTTGCTGTTTTCATGCGAACGGGCCGACAGTTTTCTAAAATGATGCATCAGTCAAAATCATCTTTGTTTATTGTCCATTTTGTCTCATTTTTACAAATGAAATACACTCAAATAGAGTCTGTAACGATGCCTGTTCATGTAAAATGATTTAAGAGGAGCTGGATTATTTATCTTAAACCATATTATTAGCAAGTTATTGTCAGTATGGGTACACCTCTAGACCAAAAACAGGGACACTCAGTCATTAGAGTAGCAGCATCAGTGTGTTCATGAAGGCAACAGGAAATGATAACAGCACTAGAATAGAAATGTAACTGAGAGAAGGACGTTAAAGCCTCCCTGCCTGGACCAATACTGTTGTTTGACGGTGTTGAAGTGGACGCAGCCACAGAGGAAGACAAATGTTCAGCTTCTGAGAGAAGGCTGAACTCCTAGCTCCTTATTATTATCAAACTACGATCCAGGAGCTGTTGGGAGAAAAGACATTTAATGCAGCAGCAGCTTGTTTCTAGGAACCGATCAGGACGCTGAGGGCCTGATCGGTTTTGAGTCTTTTCTTTTTCTCTCAAACCTCCGGCCTTCAAAATGTTCCTGTTAAACTGATCAACTTGTGTCCTTCAGCCAAACTACCTCGTTTCACTTCCATCCTTTTCTGTTTTATTCTCCTCCTCTTTATCACTCCATCCATCAACTGAATCAATGCTTTACTGCAGCCTCAATAACCAGCAGTCCTCTCTGGATCTCTGCTTCCCCTCCTCCTCCAACATAAAACCAGCCTTTCCTCTTCTTCGTCTTCCTCGCTTTTCCCTCCATGACATGTCTCATTAACATAATGCTGCCGGCGGTGATGAAGACGAGGAGATACAGTGAGGAAACACAGAGGAAACACGAAGGAAACACAGAGGAAACATCAAGGAAGCAGAGAGGAAATACAAAGGAAACAGGAAACAGAGGAAATACAGAGGAAACATCAAGGAAGCAGAGAGGAAATACAGAGGAAACAGGAAACACAGATGAAACATGTATAAAATGGATGAAACAGAAGAAACAGGGATGAAACACAAGGCGACCTGTCGGTGTATAAGATGGTCAGTCGGAGGCCACCGGTTGCCGTGGCGACACCCCTCTAAAAACAGGAAGTAGGTCCTCAGGGAGTCCCATCTCCTTCAGTCAATGAGGATTCATCCTGATGCATTTAGACGTCAACAGTTTGTTCTGAGGCTGAAGATGGACGAGCAGCAGATCAATGAGTGTGTGTGTGTGACATGAATGATAACACCACGTGTGTGTGTGTGTGTTTATGTTGCATAATGAGAAGCAGTGGAGCCTGAACGTGACATGTTTACAGTAATCAGCAGTCATTGAACGCATCACTGTGACAGTCATTGTGATGAACACAACTGTCGTGTCAGTCAGTGAACGTCACACCCTCCTGACTGCAGGACAATGACATGAAATCAAACCTTTATATGAAATTATTCAGCCGAGCTGCTGCGAACAAACTAAAACCAATCAGTTAATTATGATCACTTCATCACTGAAAAATGCCTTTTTTCAGGTTTAATTGAACCAAAGTACAGCGTTATTTCTGGAAAACTGTGAATTACTTATTATGATCTTTCAAACCTGTAAAATCAATCAAGTTAAAGAATCTGATGATAAATACATATTTACACAAAACAGTAAATATTGTTGTAATGACATATCGTCACCACCTTGGCTTCAGGCTGGTGCATCTTGGTTTTTTGAACCATCAGTAGGTTAGTGTGTACTGTATGTGTGTGTGTTAGTGTGAGTTAGTGTGTGTGTTAGTGTGTGTTGTGTGTGTGTGAGGAAGCAGTCAGCTGATGGTGATTGATACACAGATCCGTCGTATCCACACTAAACAGAAACACTATTACTGAAGTCTGATGGAAAACCACAGAGGGTGACCACCACTGTGTGTGTGTGTGTGTGTGTGTGTGTGTGTGTGTGATGAAATAATGGATATATATATATATATATATATATATATATATATATATATATATATATATATATATATATATATATATATATATATATATATATATATATATAATTTATTATTATTTCTATTTCTTTTATTTAAGAGGAAGAGGAGGAGGAGGAGGAGGAGGAGGATGAAGGGTTAATTAAGCCAGGTTCAGCTTCAGGCCAACCAGCAGACTCAGAGTGAAGCTGAGCAAAACACTGAGCAACACACACCAACACACACCAACACACACCAACACACAGTAACACACATTAATACACACTAACACCTAAATGCTGCATCGATCCATCTGTGCTCTGATTGGTTGCCTGCAGCAGCTGCAGCAGCAGATGACTGCTTGGACTCATTACCTGATTAGCCCTGTTATAATGCTGCTATCTGCTCGTTACCGCGGCAACTGGTGACACTGGGCATCGTCACAGGTGATTTAGTGGTCATGTGACACCACAACGAAGCATCGCCACTCCTCTTCACCCTCTAGTAGGACAGAACTTCAAGATTTCATGGTGATTGTCTGTCAGGTAAAGACTCACCTGGTGTCGTCATGGTGATTGTCTGTCAGGTAAAGACTCACCTGGTGTCGTCATAGTGATTGTCTGTCAGGTAAAGACTTACCTGGTGTCGTCATGGTGATTGTCTGTCAGGTAAAGACTTACCTGGTGTCGTCATGGTGATTGTCTGTCAGGTAAAGACTCACCTGGTGTCGTCATGGTGATTGTTTGTGAGGAAAAGAAACAAAAGTTGTTGTGGTGGAGATTTTTTTGGAGAAAAAAAAACAAGGGGTGTTTATGGGGATTGTTTGTAAGGGAAAAAAAAACATGGGGTGGTAATGTGGAATTTTTTTTAGGAAAAGAAGAAAAAAAAGGGGATGGGGAGATAATGTGGGAAAAAAAAAAAAAAAAAATGTTGTTAAGTGTTATAATATAAAAAAAAGAGGAAAAAAAAGGAAAGAGAAAAAAAAAAAAAAAAATCACAATTATATATTCATAAATTTAACAGAAAAAAACACAAATTTGCAAGATTATAAGATAGAAATTTATGAAAAAACACTTGTGTATTGTCGGAGATTATAGTGGCAAATTAACAAGAAAAAAACATACATTTTCACAATTATAAAGTCATAAATTTAAAGGACAAAAGGACAAATTAGCTAAATTTGAAAGAAAAACTTGTACGCTCTCTAAGAATAAGTGGCAGTAAAGTAAAATAAGCCTCCAGGGCCTCATGACTTCATCTGCACCGAGCGGTACACGTTCTCTAAAAGCCCAAATACCAAAATGACCTAAATGATTCATCATATATCATCAATGATGGAGTCATGTGACCACATGCAGCTACTACCTGTCCTCTCACACCCAGCCCCTCCCCCTCACCTGCTCACCTGTTCCCTCTCTCCTCATCAGCCCTGCTGCATATTAACCTGAACTGGTCACCTGACTGTCACATGACCTCCAGGTCTCATCCTGCTGCTTAAACAACAAAACAACAAGTCGCCTTTTGAGCAACACTGAGAAATTCAACAGTGACTAGAGCTGACACAAGATGAGTGCAGACCTCCATGTTTCCTGGTCCTGATCCTGATCCTGATCCTGATCCTGAACCGGGAGCTGAGAGTCTCTAATCAACCAGAGAAACTGATAAACAAACATTTACCTGAAGACTCTCCAGACTTGATCATTAATAATATTTAGTCATCATATTGATGAGACTCGATAGATTTGAAACAGACCTGAAACAGAGTTCCTTCCAGTTCTGCTTCATCTTGTGATCATGAATACTGGGTTCACAGATCAGGACCGCATGTCAGGAAAGATCTAACCTGGTTTCACAGGAACACGTAGAAATGACGTATAGTACCGATATTCCACGAGACACGAGGACTCGGTTTAACATGTTCACATCTGCAGTGAGGCTTCGTAGAAACATCACGGTTGGGCCAAAGTAAAATACGTAGGAACCAATGAGACACGTCACAACAGCCCCTAACATAACCTCTAGATGTTAAAGGCCTGTGTTTGTTGGACCCGACGTCCTCCCATTCTCTCCTTTTATTCTAGTCACCGTCTCTGAGCAGATTTACGTTCCAGTACAGGACACACAGCAAACAAATGATCAGTTCTTATTGAACGCTGAACGCCTTCATCAGTATGGTGTCAGGCAAACGCCTTTACAGGCAAACGGGCTGAAATATATAAAGTAAAACGGCGTACTAGGACCGGGGGGGTATTCAGCGGAAAAAACTCAGGATTACGACGGTTTAGCGCTCCATGTTTTTTCTTGTAAATTCGTCACAAAGCAGCTCATGAAGTCGCCATCAAATTGAATCGATTTGATTAGTGGACATAGACACAAATTTCACATTTGTTTTGCGTCAGCATGAAATCAATGACTCCACGGAACCGGGAAGAATAAAGAGGAGAACGGCGTGTAGGGAGGAGGTCTAAAAACACCAGACTGTCACCAGGAGGCTGATGTCCGGCGTCAAACCAGAAGTCAGCGTTGATTTACTGTCACATAACTTCCGTATATAAACTACACCACCATCTTTTCCTTAATCTACGTAGTTTCCTCCACCAAGGAGGTTTGTTTTTGCCGGCGTTTATCTGTTTGTTTGTCTGTTTGTCTGTGTTCAAGATAACTCAAAACTTCAGGACGGATTTTGATGAAATTTTCAGGGTGTGTCAAAAATGTGAAAAGGAAGAAGTGATTTAATTTTGGGGCTGATCCGGAAGAAATACTGGATTCTGGATCACTTTGAAATTTTCATTAACATTGGGGTCAATGGGACCCAAAACATTGTTTCTCAGTATCTCTGGTAATTGTTGCCCAAAGCTTTATTTTTACAATGTGTACTTCTATCAAATCCCAAAGGCTGATCCAGATCTGATCCAGATGGAGGATTTTATAGCAATTTCTATAAAAAATGGGGGTATTCTTACATTTTGGCCTACTGTGCATTTAATATTAGAGGTAGAGATTTCTGAGACAATTCAGCATCTGAAGTATGTCAACGAATCTGATCCAGCTTTAATACTTGAGGAGTCAGATCCAGAAGAAACCGCCAGGGGGGAACTATGGTGCTTGGTGGAGGTCTGTGCTCGCCGAGTGCTTTTCTAGCTTTATTTTGAAAAGACTGGAGCAGAAATTGACACGTTGCTGGACATTTGAAAGAAAATGCACAAAATACCATGTTGTTCAAAGTCGCGTCGAATGTCACGAAAAAACCCTGAAATTTGTGTCTATGAAACGAATCAGGATCAGATTTGGTGACTGTTTCACAAACTGCATCAGTAACGTTACTGATGTGGAGACGACAAAGAAACGTGACGGGTTCATGTTAAAAGGTGGACTTCCTTTGGATGTGGACAGGAAGTGGTGGTAGCAGTAGAAGTCGTTGGTTCATCCTCTGAGGACACCGACAGGTTGAGCTGTGAGCAGACGATCAGTTTTTGGTAGTTTGGTTTGAAGCAGCAGTAGAAACTGCAGCGACAGGAAGCTGCAGAAGGAAACACAACCTCTCCGCTGTTATTACAGAAATCAATTTATTCAACTCAACGACTCGGCGTCACTACCCATAATGCACCAGTGACGGTCCCGCCTCGGCTTTTGTTGTCTGAATTATTAAAATCCATCATTTATGTTTTATTATGTTACCAAGCGACGAAATTACAGAAGTCATGATGAATTATGTATCAGATTTACCTGCTTTTACTCACACCTTCACAATAAAAGCTGCTGTACTGTTGCATTTAACTCACACTTTCACAATAAAAGCTGCTCCATTGTTATAATTTTTATTTGGGTCTGAGGTTGGGATGACCCTCCTCCCAGTCCTCCTAGTCCTCCCAGTCCTCCTAGTCCTCCTAGTCCTCCCAGTCCTCCTAGTCCTCCCAGTCCTCCCAGTCCTCCTAGTCCTCGCAGTCCTCCCAGTCCTCCTTGTCCTCCCAGTCCTCGCAGTCCTTGCAGTCCTCCCAGTCCTCCCAGTCCTCCCTTTATATAATTCTGCAGCATCACTATAAATAGAAAGAGGAGGATAGAGCCATCGGAGGCTCCTGGGAGGAAGAGGAGGAGGAGGAGGAAGAGGAGGACAAGGAGGAAGAGGAGGACGAGGAGGACGAGGAGGAGGAGGAGGAAAAGGAGGACGAAGAGGACGAGGAGGAAGAGGAGGACGAGGAAGACGAGGAGGACGAGGAGGACGAGGAGGAAGAGGAGGACGAGGAAGATGAGGAGGACGAGGAGGAAGAGGAGGACGAGGAGGACGAGGAGGACGAGGAGGAAGAGGAGGAAGAGGAGGACGAGGAGGAAGAGGAGGAAGAGGAGGAAGAGGAGGACGAGGAGGACGAGGAGGACGAGGAGGAGGAGGAGGAAAAGGAGGACGAAGAGGACGAGGAGGAAGAGGAGGACGAGGAAGACGAGGAGGACGAGGAAGACGAGGAGGACGAGGAGGACGAGGAGGACGAGGAGGAAGAGGAGGACGAGGAGGAAGAGGAGGAAGAGGAGGACGAGGAGGACGAGGAGGACGAGGAGGAAGAGGAGGACGAGGAGGAAGAGGAGGACGAGGAGGACGAGGAGGACGAGGAGGAAGAGGAGGAAGAGGAGGACGAGGAGGAAGAGGAGGACGAGGAGGACGAGGAGGAAGAGGAGGACGAGGAGGAAGAGGAGGACGAGGAGGACGAGGAGGAAGAGGAGGACGAGGAGGACGAGGAGGAAGAGGAGGAAGAGGAGGACGAGGAGGACGAGGAGGAAGAGGAGGACGAGGAGGACGAGGAGGAAGAGGAGGAAGAGGAGGACGAGGAGGACGAGGAGGACGAGGAGGAAGAGGAGGAAGAGGAGGACGAGGAGGACGAGGAGGACGAGGAGGAAGAGGAGGACGAGGAGGACGAGGAGGAAGAGGAGGACGAGGAGGACGAGGAGGAAGAGGAGGACGAGGAGGAAGAGGAGGAAGAGGAGGAAGAGGAGGACGAGGAGGACGAGGAGGAAGAGGAGGACGAGGAGGAAGAGGAGGACGAGGAGGACGAGGAGGAAGAGGAGGAAGAGGAGGACGAGGAGGACGAGGAGGAAGAGGAGGAAGAGGAGGAGGAAGAGGAGGAAGAGGAGGAAGAGGAGGAAGAGGAAGCTCCACCAGTGAACTTTAAATCATTAAAGAATAATAACTGAGCAGAACCCAATTAAACACGTTGTCTGTGTTGTTGAAGTGATTTATTATTTAGTGATTTATTTAGACAAAAATAAACCAGAAAATAAAGATTAAAATATCATTTGATTCCGTGTTTTATTGATAGTTTTTATTGATTTTATTAAACATGTGAAGCTGCTGACCTTAAACAGAAATAGTGACAAAAAGAAAAAGATTTGAAGAAGAAGATTTCAGAGGTGAAACAGCAGCAGTCAGGACTGAACATTTCCTCTCTGTGTCTCTTTGTTTGTTTGTTTGTTTGTTTGTTTGTTGTGGATTCAAGGTTTTTCATCTCAGAGGCTGTTTGTGGTTTTAGTTTCCTCTCAAGGTCACAAACAGAAACACAAACTGTGGACACGAAGAGAAACTGAAGGTATAAAAACACAGAAAGACAGAGAGACCGTTTAAAACCGCTGGATTGGTTTACTTTAAGAGTAATTAATACAGTTCATTATTATCAATATTAACATCAGCTGCTGTCACACATGAACATCTTGGATCCTGATCAGGTCACAGAAACGTTTATTTCATTTCATCCTACAAATCCCTGATGCTCACAAGCTGGTCATCACTGTGACGATCAATGAACAGGCTTTCAGCCATGTCAAACACAATAATAATAATGATAATTAGCATTATAACAACGAGATATAATCCACCAAACGCTGATTTATTGACTACTTCAGTACCTCCACAGTCTCACAAGTTGCATTTTCGAAAGTCAAACTACAACTTATTGTATAATATAATATAATATAGTACATAAACATAACAAAGTGTTTCCTTCGGTCTGGTTTTCAAAGTAAAATGTTTCACAACTTTGAAGTCGTTATTTTGATTCATATAACAACAATAAGGGAAGATACGAAGCCTCGACTTTACCGGGGACAAACTGTCCACCTGTCTGGAGCGACAGGACGGACACACGGACACGCCGCCATCTTGGCTGTGATTGGCTCGCTCCACCTGGTTTTTACTTTGTTTTTTGGTTTTCTGGTGAAAGTCTGGTGCTTGTTTGACAATCCGTCAGACTCGGACTTTCATCACACAGTCATTGGTGAAACATCCACAACAAACGTTTCCTCCGTCTCTTCACTTCAGCTCACTTCACTGTTTTCTCACATTTTACAAAGCAAATTACTGATTGAAGAATCAAGATAACAACCATTAAATGAAGTATAGTAGTACAGCCGTTTCATAAAACAACTACAGGTCAGATTGCTCTGTAAAGCTTGAAAACGCTGAGTCATGGTGTGAGTGTTTCCTGTGTGACCATCCTGCTGATAAAGAGCGAGATCAGACGATGGAGCGTTGGATGATTTGAATAAACGCCAGCAGAGAAAGAAATGAGACTCAGGTCCTGAGCGATGTGCTGTTATTCATCTGTAGCTGTGCTGCTGAGCTCCAGGTCTCTGGTTCGGTCGTGTTCACGGCAGGCCGCCGTCCTCAACGCCGCGGCCTTCGGTCCGAGCCGACGGAACCAGAACCTCTTTATGTTTCATCATCGCTGCAGCTCATCTCCTCTTCCTCACCAAACAATAACGCTCTTTATGCTGCCTCAGATAATCAAAAATAATCAAATATTAAATAAATAAATAAAACAACTGGTTGAGCAGGATTTGAAATCTGAACTTTAACTACGTGTTTGAAACTGCTGAAACACTGGAAGTGATAACAGACATTTAATGAGCATTAGAGAGAGATAAGCTGTATATTATAATATATTTATCATATTTCTGATGATATCTTATTAATATTTTACCAGATATTTATTAATATTTCTTATGACCATTTATTAATATTCTGACTATGTTCAATTTGTATTTTATCTTATGTTTATGAATATTTCTGACAATATTTAATGAGTATATATGCTAATATTTATGGAATATTTCAGATGATATTAAATGGATATTTCTGATGATGTTTAATTAATATTTCTGACAATATTTAATGAATAAATATGCTGATATTTAATTAACATTTCAGTTAACATTTAATGGATATTTCTGATGATATTTAATGAATATTTCAGGTGAAGTTTACTAATATTTTGATGATATTTAATGAATATTTCTGGTTGAATACTTCTGATGATATTTAATGAATATTTCTGATGATATTTAATGAATACTGAGCAGCGTCTTGTTCATGTAAACCTGTTTCCGTCTTGGTTAATATGTCTAGTCTCTGAGGTTCCACTTCCCCAAAAAAGGGGATTTTTGGGAATAATTTTTAGAGATTCTGGGGGGGGGGGGGGGGGGGGGGGGGGGGGGGGGGGGGGGGGGGGGGGGGGGGGGGGGGGGGGGGGGGGGGGGGGGGGGGGGGGGGGGGGGGGGGGGGGGGGGGGGGGGGGGGGGGGGGGGGGGGGGGGGGGGGGGGGGGGGGGGGGGGGGGGGGGGGGGGGGGGGGGGGGGGGGGGGGGGGGGGGGGGGGGGGGGGGGGGGGGGGGGGGGGGTGGGGGGGGGGGGGGGGGGGGGGGGGGGGGGGGGGGGGGGGGGGGGGGGGGGGGGGGGGGGGGGGGGGGGGGGGGGGAGGATGGTGGTGAGGGGGAGGGGGAGGAGGAGGAGGAGGAGGAGGAGGGGGGGGGGAAGTTGGATAGAAAATTTTAAAATTGTTGGTTTTATAAAGAACTTAAAGTCTGAGATTATAAAGGTGAAATAAAGTAACGCTGGGTAAAGTAACGCAGCGTAAAGTAACGCAGCGTAAAGTAACGCAGCGTAAAGTAACGCAGCGTACAGTAACGCAGCGTAAAGTAACGCAGCGTAAAGTAACGCAGCGTAAAGTAACGCAGCGTACAGTAACGCAGCGTAAAGTAACGCAGCGTAAAGTAACGCAGCGTACAGTAACGCAGCGTACAGTAACGCAGCGTACAGTAACGCAGCGTAAAGTAACGCAGCGTAAAGTAACGCAGCGTACAGTAACGCAGCGTAAAGTAACGCAGCGTAAAGTAACGCAGCGTAAAGTAACACTGGGTACAGTAACGCAGCGTAAAGTAACACTGGGTACAGTAACGCAGCGTAAAGTAACGCAGCGTAAAGTAACGCAGCGTAAAGTAACACTGGGTAAAGTAACGCAGCGTAAAGTAACGCAGCGTAAAGTAACGCAGTGTAAAGTAACGCAGTGTAAAGTAGCGCAGCGTAAAGTAACGCAGCGTAAAGTAACACTGGGTACAGTAACGCAGCGTAAAGTAACGCAGCGTAAAGTAACGCAGCGTAAAGTAACGCAGCGTACAGTAACGCAGCGTAAAGTAACGCAGCGTAAAGTAACGCAGCGTACAGTAACGCAGCGTAAAGTAACGCAGCGCAAAGTAACGCAGCGTAAAGTAACGCTGGGTAAAGTAACGCTGGGTAAAGTAACGCTGGGTAAAGTAACACAGCGTAAAGTAACGCAGCGTAAAGTAACGCAGCGTAAAGTAACGCTGGGTAAAGTAACGCTGGGTAAAGTAACGCAGCGTAAAGTAACGCAGCGTAAAGTAACGCAGCGTAAAGTAACGCAGCGTAAAGTAACGCTGGGTAAAGTAAGTTTCAGTTCTCGTTGGTTTGAAACCATTTACTGGGAACTTTAAAAACAAACTTGTGTTATGAGGAACTGGAGCACCACAGTCCTGGTGCATTAGGACCACTTCAGCCTCAGGGGGGCGCTAACTGTGGGCGCTGTAGGTGAAACTCGACTACTTCAAGTTTTAAAACCTGAGCTGAGAGGACGTTTTGGGAGTTATCGGACCTGTTGGCTCATAAAACAAAATCCAGAGCAGTGCGTTTAAATATTTAACGAGCTAAAAGAAGCATAAAAGACGTAGTTTAGGGTGTAATACGGTTATAATGTCAGCAGAGGACTGAGCAGGATCTTATCTGTATCTGAGCTTTATATGAAGAAGTGATGAAAAAGCTCCTGAGTGGATCTAGTAGATGATTCTTTGAATGTTTTTCCTTCATTTAAAATGTTCCTGGGACTAAATATTAAAAATTTCGTACCTCTGAAAATTAAAGCTGTAACTCACAACACTGAGGATGTTCATTTATTCAGCAGCACATGCAGCGTTCATCGAGCTGCTGAGGATTCCCTCTTTGTTAACTGCCTGAACATTAATTAATTACAGCGGTAATGAAAACGGTGAAGGAGCTGCTGCTTTCGTCTCAAACACCATCACACTGAAGCATTGGTGCAAATTACACATGAAAACAGGCCAGAGGTGGAAACAAACTGGAAATATAACATTCAGGCTCTTCGTCTTCGTCTCGCTGCTCATCTTCCTAATGACCTTTTAGTGCCGCGGTCACATGACCTGAACATCAGCTCACGATCTAAAATAGCTCCTGTATTCACTGAAACTCATTATTTCATTCTACCATTGTCTCCATCTTCTTCTCCTCCTCCTCCTTCTTCTTCTTCTTCTTCATGAATGAACATGAGGAAACTGTCTCAGGTTCTCATTTTACCAGTTTTATGTTTATGTTATGAATCACATCAACACATAAATATTCATATGAAAGGTTAAAAGAACACCAACATTTAAAATACTTTAATTAGGGAGACTGGAGACCTGAAGGACGGGGGGGGGGGGGTTATTTTAAAAAAAGGGGAGGGGGGGGGGGGGACATTCGCCTAAAGTACGCCGACCAAAGAGGGTTTAAGCCTTTCAGCTGCTTTTTTCAGTCAGCTCACATATTTTTACGTTTCAAGTCCATTGGTGGACAGTGGTTATGTATCAGGCTCTGAGTGACCGACACTCAGTACTGTACCTGAACGCATCCTGTGGATGCCGTCCTGGTTTTAATGAAAGGAATCTTACTGCTCCAATATTTTGTACTATTATGTCTTAGATGCAAGTCTGACAGCCTTGGTCTGAGCTGGACCGTCCACGAGACAAGTCTCAGTAGAGTCAAAACATTTCAAGACCAGACTTGAGACAAAGTCCAAATCAAAAATGAGACTGATCCACGAGACCAAGACAAGCCTGACGAGTCTGAATCCAAATAACAACCAGACGGAGACAAATCCAATATCAAGTATCAAGACCACGACAAGTCCGAGTCAAAACACCCACGAGACTTGAGAGAGACGAATCCCAGTCAGAACACCCAGTAGACACAAGTCCAAGACTGAACAAGTCCGAGTCAAAACATTCAAGATAAGAAGCACAAATCAGCACATTTTAAATGTCATTTCATACATCATAACCTGTTTCATTCCACATCCAACATGGCTTATAAAGGCCGTGATGTGTCTGGGTCTGTTGACCACATACCGGTCTGCATGTCGAACACTCATTAACAAAGGGGTTAACTCCAGCTGTGAGGTCAACAGCTGCATCGATTCTCTTTTTGTGCGTTTGTTCCTTAAAAAGAACAAAAGCTGACAATAACCACGTCTTCATTGTGTCGCTGACAGACGTGCTGAGGCCGAAGAATTGTTTTTCACTCCCTCCTCTTCGTCGTCTTTTCCCCCCACAGATATGCAGGCAGCACAAGCAGAAAGTGAGTTATTGTGGGTTATAAGCAGAAATCTATAAGCTGCAGCCGCGCTGACAAATGATCCCAGTTTGATTCCCCCGGGTCGCTCGGTGGGGGGAGTCTGAGCCGCCGTGTCTGAACCGAATGTGTTTAAATTTTTATCACATAACCAGCTTTTATTCGCCCAGAGTGAGGAAGATGATAAAAGCACTGAGTGGCTGATGGGACGTGAAGCCCCGAGGCCGAGAGCTGACAGAGAGCTGACCAATCACAGCGAGCGGACGCCGACTGTACATCACAACTGTCACGGTGTAAAACAGCCGGAGAAGCTGTCAGAGATAACTGTGAGTACAGAAAGCTTCGGTGCTGATACCGCCGGACAGAGCAAACGGCTGACTGATCTCTCACCGGGGTTCCTCCTCACCGCCGCTTCCTGTTTCTGAGTAAACATGATCAATAAATAGTGGTAGAGTAGCAGGAAAATACTGTATGTACACATATTGATATGCTCTTATTGAGTTATGCAGTAAAGTCTGTATGAAATAGTCGCTAAATTCAATTTGGTTCATGTTCGTAGACACAAATTTACCTTTATTTGGCAACGCCCACCACGACTTTCAACAATGTGCATGTGTCAATTTCCACTCCAGTTTTTCAAAATAAAACTACTCAGTTAGGTTTATGAAAAGATGAACTTGATTAGGTTTAGGTAGTAGGTAGTGGGGCGGCAGTATCTCAGTCTGTAGGGACTTGGGTTTAGGAATCGGAGGGTCACCAGTTCAAGTCCCAACATGGACCAAGACCAACTGGTTGCTGGAGTTTACCTCTTGGGCACTGCCGAGGTGCCCCTGAGCAAGGCACCAAACCCCCAACTGCTCGCTTGTCAGGAGCAGCCCCCTCCCTCTGACATCTCTCCATTAATGCAGGAATGTGAACTGTGTGAAATTAACAACAGAGTGTAAAAACTGAATTTCCCTACAGGGATTAATAAAGGTTCATCTCTCTCTCTGTAACAAACTACTCAGTTAGGTTTATGCAAAGATGGACTTGATTAGGTTTAGGTAACAAACTACTCAGTTAGGTTTATGAAAAGATGGTCATTTGGGTTTTCTGAGCCAGAAGTGATGTAACTGGAGAAAAGGTTGTTGGTGGTTTAATTTTTCATACAGAGCAACAGAATAATTTTCTTCCTCCCAGTTTCTATTAAAACGTCTTTTGTTTCCCTTTAATCGTCCTCAGATCTCAGCAGACTCACAGATTTCACTGTGGAGGTAATCACCTGACTTCAGCTCTCTGACGGCTGCTGCTCTACTCGGCTGAATTACCCAGAGTTCCCCTGGGTATTGGTTATATATCTGTATATAATGTCTGTTCTGCAGTGTGAAGGAGCTTATATTTCAGAGTGTGACACTAAGTGAAGCTGTTAAATGTGTTTTACAGGTGATCTGTCGCTGAGACTGTTGCTCTTCAGGATAGAATTTCCACTTTTATTAAAACAGACTTTTGGGGTCTTTTTGAGGTCAGTTTCTGTTGTAAAAGTTTTAACACATATCTGAACGTTGATCGTCCAGATGTGAGAAGATCTGAGATGATTAATATTTATTAACATGAGGTGTGAACAGATCTGTCCAGGTCAGATTTAGCTGTTCACTATGAATTCTCCTCTTACTTGAGTATTTCTATTTTATTTCTATTTCTACTTCACTACATCTCAGAGAAATATCGTACTTCTACGGCACTACATTGATTTAATAACTTATTTAAAACTTATTTAAACAGAATCTAATCCACTTCACCAGCTGCAACATTAAAGTGACGAACACATAAAATCTCCCAGAAAATATTAGTAAAACATCAAAGAAATGCTTGTCAAATAATAAGTACATTATTAAGTTTGTAAAGATTATTCAATAACTATGAGTCAAACAAATAATAGTAAAATATCCCCAAAATATTAGTAAAAATAGTCTCCAAGTAATATTAGTAAAAATAGTCTCCAAGTAATATTAGTAAATTAAAAATGTGTAAAATATGTATATATGTTATATATATATATATATATATATATATATGTGTGTGTGTGTGTGTGTGTGTGTGTGTACGTTATATGTTATATGTTATTTGTTATGTTATATATCATATGTTATATGTTATTTGTTATGTTATATATTATATGTTATTTGTTATATGTTATACGTTATATGTTATATGTTATACATTATATGTTATATGTTATTTGTTATATGTTATGTTATATATTATATGTTATATGTTATTTGTTATATGTTATACGTTATATGTTATATGTTATATGTTATTTGTTATGTTATATATTATATGTTATTTGTTATATGTTATACGTTATATGTTATATGTTATATGTTATGCGTTATATGTTATATATTATATGTTATATGTTATATGTTATACGTTATATGTTAGATGTTATATGTTATATGTTATACGTTATATGTTATATGTTATGCGTTATATGTTATATATAAGATAAGATAAGATAAGATATTCCTTTATTAGTCCCACAGTGGGGAAATTTACACGTTACAGCAGCAATACAAATAAAAATAAATTAGTATATACATAATAGAAAATAGAAAAAAGTAAAGACAGGAAAAAAAAAAAAAAAATACTATATTATATGTTATATGTTATATGTTAGATGTTATATGTTATATGTTATACGTTATATGTTAGATGTTATATGTTATACGTTATATGTTATATGTTATGCGTTATATGCTATATATTATATGTTATATGCTATATGTTAGATGTTAGATGTTATATGTTATACGTTATATGTTATATGTTATGCGTTATATGCTATATATTATATGTTATATGTTATACGTTATATGTTATATGTTATATGTTATATGTTATACGTTATACGTTATATGTTATATGTTATGCGTTATATGTTATATATTATATGTTATATATTATATGTTATATATTATATGTTATATATTATATGTTATATGTTATACGTTATATCTTATCTGTTATATGTTAGATGTTATATGTTATATGTTATACGTTATATGTTAGATGTTATATGTTAGATGTTATATGTTAGATGTTATACGTTATATGTTAGATGTTATATGTTAGATGTTATATGTTATATGTTATACATTATACGTTATATGTTATATGTTATGCGTTATATGTTATATATTATATGTTATATGTTATATGTTATATGTTATACGTTATATGTTATATGTTATATGTTATATGTTATACTTTATATGTTATATGTTATATGTTATACGTTATATGTTATATGTTATGCGTTATATGTTATATGTTATGCGTTATATGTTATTTGTTATATGTTATTTGTTATATGTTATGTTATATATTATATGTTATATGTTATTTGTTATACGTTATATGTTTTATGTTCTTTGTTATATGTTATATGTTATACGTTATATGTTATGTTATATGTTATACGTTATACGTTATATGTTATGTTATACGTTATACGTTATACGTTATATGTTATATGTTATATGTTATACATTATATCTTATATATTAGATGTTATATGTTATATGTTATACGTTATGTTATATGTTATATGTTATTAGTTATACGTTATATGTTATATGTTATACGTTATACGTTATATGTTATGTTATACGTTAGATGTTAGAAGTTAGATGTTATATGTTATATGTTATACGTTATATGTTATATATTATATGTTATATGTTAGATGTTATATGTTATACGTTATACGTTATACGTTATATGTTATGTTAGATGTTAGATGTTATATGTTATACGTTATATCTTATATGTTATATGTTATATGTTATACGTTATATGTTATATGTTATGCGTTATATGTTATGTGTTATATCTTATATGTTATATGTTATACGTTATATATTATATGTTATATGTTATATGTTATATATTATATGTTATATGTTATATGTTATGCGTTATATGTTATATGTTATATCTTATATGTTATATGTTATATATTATATATTATATGTTATATGTTATATATTATATGTTATACGTTATATATTATATGTTATATGTTATATGTTATATATTATATGTTATATGTTATATGTTATACGTTATATCTTATATGTTATGCGTTATATGTTATAACCACGGTGAGGTATGAATGCAGACCTCTGACTCCTGACGAACATGTGAACACCTGTCACAGGTGTTGTAACCCTCCTCTCAGACTTCCAGGTGAGAACGCCGTCGGCAGCAGCAGGTAAATACACTATCTGCTGTTTCTCTCCACGGACTGAACCCTGAAATACGACACCGAGTCAAACGATAAATAAAACAGTGGAAGCGTTTCCTCCTCCGCCTGCTGTCTGTGTGGACTCATCAATCTTTCACCGAACAAGCAGATACAGTGCAGTCTGTCTGCAGACGGTGTGTTCAGGGTCACCGTGGTTTACTGGACAGCAGAGTGTTTCTACAGTGTGTGCACATGAAGAGAAAACACTCTGCTGAACCAAACCAAACCACACTCACTTTAACACCACACACATATCTCATATATTCATCAGACTAAATATCTCAACATTTAGCTGTTCAATAAAATATTCATTATTATCCACACAGTGCAGCATACAGTAACACTATATAACCATTATTTATACATGTCGATTGATCGTTAATTAAACTTTATTCATCAATATTTTTACAATCGACAATGTTTACTAATTGTTACTCATGATATAATTTATGTTATGTATCATTAATTTGTATGATAATTAATTATATGTTGTATCATAGCTGATAGTAAATAATAATTGATTTCTTTTTACATTATTATAGTATTTAACAGTTTATTGTTATGCACATTATAACATTTTATATACTATATTAAGTACTTTTAATGATTTCCAAATTGATTGTAAACCTTTAAGAAGTTGTTTATAACCATCTATAAACACTACATAGAAACCAATTATTAACCACCAACAAGCATCCATCTAAATTATGTTTATAGATGCTTTGTATAGTATTTATTAACATTTAACAGGTATTATAATCATCAGTTGCAAATTTAGAATAAATAATGTTTATATACTCAGTTTACAAATAAATTATTAACCATTAAAGTCTTACAAATATCTATATCTGTAATGTTTATAGATGTTTAACAAATCAGTTATGAACCATCAATACAGTTGTATAAATATCTATCCATGTTATCTTTATAGATGTTTCATATACAATTTCTTCAAAGTTTACAATTAATATCTTAACTAGAGGTCGACCGAACAGTAAAATAATTATTAACTAATGATGATTAACAATGAATTTACTATTTAAAGTTCATAATTACATTCAGTGTTGCCAAACTAGTGAAAATAACAGTGATTTCTTTTAAACACTGTCTGGAGTTTGGTTGGCGTGTACCTGGAAGCAGCTGCTGTCAGTGTAAATATGAAGCGATGAACTTATGGAACCAAATCCAGACTGAATTCACATAATAAATAATAAATCAGTCAACGTGAGAAAATAAGAATCATCTTCTCTGCTCAGGATTCTGCAGACTGTCGACTTTTCCTGTTTGAAGCTGTTCAAGGCCAAACAGCAGCAGCATCCTGCCGGCTCAGACGAGCTGCTGCCGGCCCCAGGGGCTGATGGGAAGGATGGGGGGGGCTCGCTTCACACCTTCTCTAAGAATCGACCCGCAGCCTCGACTGCTCTCGTTGTTGAGGTTCGTCTTCGTCAGCAGCAGAGAGACGAAGCCGTCGGGGGAGTTGGAGGAAGCTGCTGCCTGAAGACGAGCCCCACGGCCTTCTGGGAAAATAACTTTACTGTCTCCACTATGAGAGCGACATCGCAGCCGCCGTCCCCGAGCTGATCTGGATGCAGCAGCAGGACGAACAGAGTCAGCAGGACCGATGACGGTTTCCGTCAACGTACTGCACTGAAATTAATTAATTAGTAATTAATAATAATTAATCATCTGGATAAAACGTTGTTCTCACAAACACACAGGAACCACGTCAGACATCAGCGTCCAGCTGCCTTCATCATGACATCGTTAATAAATGATAGTTTAGATGGGTCCGCTTTACAGCTGGATCTTTCAGGACCGGAGCTGAAGTGGTCTCAGTCAGCTGAGGAGGTGGGTCGATGCTTCCTGTTTGTGGCAGAGAGGTGTGAACGTTACCACGTCTCCTGGGAGGTTTAATGTACCACAGAAGAAGAAGAGGAGGAGGATCCATATTGATGAGGACATTTACACTGATGGGGGTGTGAGGCCTTCTGGGTAAAAGTCTTCAGATACACCATTCTGTCCCAGTCAGCCTCTACCTGTCCACCAGGTGTCCTCAGACCCTCCCACCTGTCCCAGTCAGTCTCTACCTGTCCACCAGGTGTCCTCAGACCCTCCCACCTGTCCCTGTCAGCCTCTACCTGTCCACCAGGTGTCCTCAGACCCTCCCACCTGTCCCTGTCAGCCTCTACCTGTCCACCAGGTGTCCTCAGACCTCCCACCTGTCCCAGTCAGCCTCTACCTGTCCACCAGGTGTCCTCAGACCCTCCCACCTGTCCCAGTCAGCCTCTACCTGTCCACCAGGTGTCCTCAGACCTCCCACCTGTCCCAGTCAGCCTCTACCTGTCCACCAGGTGTCCTCAGACCTCCCACCTGTCCCAGTCAGCCTCTACCTGTCCACCAGGTGTCCTCAGACCCTCCCACCTGTCCCAGTCAGCCTCTACCTGTCCACCAGGTGTCCTCAGACCCTGCCACCTGTCCCAGTCAGCCTCTACCTGTCCACCAGGTGTCCTCAGACCCTCCCACATGTCACTGTCAGTCTCTACCTGTCCACCAGGTGTCCTCAGACCCTCCCACCTGTCCCAGTCACATGACTGTAATCCACCTGCTCACCTGTTTCCATTTTCCCTCGTCAGCCCACTTCCACTCGTTGCCAGGTCACCAACGTTGCTTTGTGTTGTTGCATTCAAGTTATCCTGTTACCTGGACCAGGACCTGAATCCAGCACCCTGTTACCTGGACCAGGTAATCACAACCTGTCCGGTGCGCCATGACTTATAACATCCTGCTAGAAATTAGGAGGGTTGTTGTCTTTTTACACGCCGTCTGTCTGACCAATAATCACATGACGGTTCCACGTTTGGTTTACAGTTTCTGGACCTCAGTGAATGTAAACCAGACCAGCTGTAAAACTGTATCGTCCTCACACTGGTCTGGTTCAGGAGCTGGACCTTTATGGGTGAACCGGACATGAAAACTGTATTTTCTCTGTTTATTAAATCTGTGTTTAATGGGAATATGAGATGTTTTCAGCAGAAAGCGTCTTCCAGCGTTTCCTCCGTCGCTCCTTCAGATCCGGTGACTTTGAGGACGAGGAAGAGGAGCGAGATGAAGGACTGGAGGTCACTGATCTGAAGGCTCCTGAGTGCTGCCGTGAATATTTTAATCTAAATTCCTCTCTGTGTTTCTCTAAAGGTCGACTGAATGTCTTATTTGATCGAAGCTCACGAGTAGTTCTGACAGTTCAAAGGGAACCATGCAGATATTAATCTGATAGAAGAAGAACCGAGTGTTTAATGTGACGCTGAAGAACAAGAACCACAACAACAACGTCCTCTATCAGCGATAACAGTCTAAAGGCATTTTAAGAAAAACATTAAAGGGCAGTGCTGGTTTAAGGGTTCTTAATGCTTAAAAACTCTTAATCTGTGCAGAAATCCTGATTAAGAACACAGTCCAGTCCAGTTCTGGGCCTCCACATTCTGACTAAGGTCCGATTCACACCTGCGTTCACAAAGGTGAGACCCATTAAGACCCAAACAGTCCAGAAACTGTTAACAAAACTTGATTGTCCATTCCACCCAGATATTCAGGACTCGGACTGCTCCGCGAGTCCAGGTTCGACTCCTGACACTTCACATTTTGCTAGCAAACATGCTAACAGCCACCGCTCAAAACAAGAAAAGGAGGCGTTCTTTTAGCCAATCAAATGACAGATAAAACTGTTTGCTTCCTGTGATTGGTTTGTTCACACCAGAAAGGAAATACTCCACATGACCGCGGAACGAGACCCCCCTTTGAGGCGCACCAGGATTCAATTCCTGCGTTCACACCAACCCAAAGGAACCTCACCAAGGGGGGTAAACGCTCCAGGGTTCGGTTCGACTAAACGAGACTGGTGTGAACACACCCAAAGAGATCTGATCTGAAGTCTGATCTCTAACTAGAACGTAGGATCTGGTGACATCTAGTGGTGAGGCTGCAGATTACAACCAACTGGCCCATGTGCCAAACAGGTCAAAGAACTACGGTGGCCTTCAGGTAACATAAAATACCGCCACTTGGTCAGCACCCCGTGACATCGTAGACGACGCATGGCGTCAAATGCTTCAGGGTTCGGTTCAAATGATGGTTAGCTCAATGCTAATACATTATGGGTTTTCCCATACATTGAAAACAAACAGGTGAACATTAACACGAGGTAAAATAAACTCATAATTAAGATAAAGAGAAGGTGTTTCTGTCGCAGATATGTGTAACGTTGAAGACTCTCAGTCGACTCGCATTAAACAGATGCAACCAGCATTTAATCCCAATTCTCCCCCTGAAGGCTCAATTACAGCTCGTTAGTCTCAGATATCAATTAACCCACACAGGTAACCGACCTGAGGGGCTGTGGTGTCGCTTTACAGAGACAGAAGTAATTAAAGAGCGGTAATCTGTCAGTGATCTCCATCCTGCTGCAGACTGAAATAGAGTCCACGGATGTAGAGGAGGGTCCAGTAGAGCCCAGACCGTGGATCTAGAAGAGGGTCCAGTAGAGCCCAGACCACGGATGTAGAAGAGGGTCCAGTAGAGCCCAGACCACGGATGTAGAAGAGGGTCCAGTAGAGCCCAGACCGCGGATGTAGAAGAGGGTCCAGTAGAGTCCAGACCACGGATGTAGAAGAGGGTCCAGTAGAGTCCAGACCACGGATGTAGAAGAGGGTCCAGTAGAGTCCAGACCATGGATGTAGAGGTTGTGTCCTGTGCTGTCAGTAAATAGCTCCATGCTACTGGCTCTGCTAGCTACTAGCTCTGCTAGCTACTAGCTCTGCTAGCTACTAGTTCTGGTAGCTACTGGATCTGCTAGCTACTAGCTCTGCTAGCTACTAGCTCTGGTAGCTACTGGCTCTGCTAGCTACTAGCTCTGGTAGCTACTGGCTCTGCTAGCTACTGGCTCTGCTAGCTACTAGCTCTGGTAGCTACTAGCTCTGGTAGCTACTGGCTCTGGTAGCTACTGGCTCTGCTAGCTGCCAGCTCTGCTAGCTACGAGCCGATAGCCGGTTGTTTGTGAACAGAGACGTTAATCCAGGCTGACAGCAGACAGCCCATGGGGGGGATTAGAAGATAACATTTTTATTTTGTGTACTGTTGACGCCAGTAAACTTCTGTATAAACCAAAACAACAGCGTGACAGTTGTCAGAGTGTTTGTGGGTGTCGTCCCGCCATGCCGGCTGTATGAACTAAAGGTTCATCTTATCTTATCATCTTATCTTAACTGGCCATAACGGACGTCGACTGGGCTTCATGACTACCTCTGCTGCCGGCTTAGCGACGAAGCAACATACTTCACATCCCCTCTGATGTGTCAGACTTTTCTCTCAATGGATGTCTATGGGAAAAAGTCTTTTTGGGCCCAGTGACGGGTAGAACCACCGTTTGACTGCTACGACCGTGTCGGGGGAAGGACTCGCTGTGTTCGGAGGAATATGGTCTGGTTATTAGGAGGTTTTCTATAAACTAACAATTATAAAACAAACAAAAAATATAGAAAATGTTTGTTATTTTTATTCATTTATTGTGAAAACAGTTTCTCTTAAACAGAAAACACAAACAACAAAATATTGGGATCATTTGTCAGTGATTCAAAGACGTTTCTAATAGGATCATTTGTAATTATCATCTAATTACCATGAAATTTGCTGTAACATGAAGCTGGTTTCTGCTGCTCTCTCAGCTCTTCTTCTTCTTCTGTTGTCTCTGCGCTGCCGGAGGGAAGACTCGCTGTTGGTGGAGGATGGATCGTCTGCTAACGGAGAGATAAAACAGAGGAACACTCTCACTCTCCACTTCCTCTTCGTCACTCTTCTTCATCCTTCAGTCTTCATGCAGCTCTCTGACCTCGTTGTTGATGCAGGTAAGTAACAAACCTGTGTGATCCTCTCTGAGCTGCTTCTACCGGCTGATTCTGTCCATTGAGTTTCACCCTCATGTCCTCAGATTTCCTCCCTCTGGACGCCTTCGTGGCCAAAAATGCCTCATTGACTTCCATTAAAACTAGGTCTTTTAATCCCTCTCATTCTGTATTGTTGTCAGTTATATTATGGAGCCGTGTGACCACCACGTTGTTCACACTGATAAATCAGATGTTGATTTAAAAACATATAAACTGTAATATAACTGACAAATACAGAATTTCATGGCCTGAGAATTGGACACGATATAAAAACCGTGATGCCGTCAGATCAGTTTGGTTGCTGATTTTTGACTCTAATCACTGCCAACGTCCCATCACCCGACTATCTGTTAAATACAGGAGCAGCAACACAGACCAGACGTTTAAAGCCGTGTTTTCCTCCAATCAGCAGCACCTTCATCCCCCATCAGACCTGTAGAGGGCGGCAAACACTCCGGCAAACAGATGAGGGCCAGCGTCTACGATGGCTATCTAAAATAGATGAGTAAAGTCATAGTTAACACAGAGCAGAGCACCCCGGTATCTCATCAATAATTAATGACACAATAACCCTGATCGCTCTGATAGATCCACACTCTGTTTGAGCGCCGGTCAACATTTTCCCTCTGCTCCTCCCTCGCCAATCGCTTCGCTCTGTTGTGGTACTTTTACCAATAAAAACTGATTTTCTCTGTTTCAATGGTCAACGTTTCAGTCAAAGAGGACCTTCATCAGGACACCAGGAGGATAAAATGGTGACTGGATGACTGGACGTGTCCACTGTCCCTGTCAGACAAAACACATCAAACTTATCAGGGCACATGATCATAAATATACAAAATCACACGTTAAAATGGTTTCTTGGTCAGACGTTGAGCTTGCTGACTGAAGGTTGAGCAGCTCGTTAGCTCACCACACGTCCAGCCTGCAGTCAGCGGACAGAAACAGGTCGCTGACGGTTCAGTTTCAGTGTTTTTACAGCATCTTCATCTCCATGACGACCTGAGTCTTCCTGCTGCAGCTCCACCTGACGACTAACCACCACACCGGACCTCAACTGAAGACAGGTAATGTTCGTAACCATGGTTTCATATCAAGAAGACGGGATGTGCAAAGAAAACATGTTTTGCTGACTCGCTACAATCATGACATATTGATTCCTTCAGGACAGGCCGCGCTGTCAGATAATGCAGGCTGCAGTGACGCCGTGTGAATGTATAAATTATTAAAATGACCATAAATACAACTGAAAACCACACAGAGAACAATCAGACGTCCTGCCGCTCTTCTGTCCGTTTCTCTTTAACAGCAAACAGAAGACTTTTTATGAAAAACATGGTTGTTCCAAGCTGGATCGTAAACCGTCCGAAAGGAATACGATCGATCGCGACGCCTCGGAAGAAAGTTACGGTGGTGACGAAGCAGCCGTAAGTTAGTCTGGAGATACCATCTCAGTCTTAGTGGTTTACGTCTGAACTGAACGTTTTCCACGTCAGACACAAGACGCCGCCGTACGGTGTCGGTGAGTCGCGTCGATAAGTCGGCGTCAATGAGACGGCGTCGATGAGTCGGTGTCGGCGTCGATGAGTCGGCGTCGGCGTCGATGAGTCGGCGTCAGCGAGTCGGTGTCGGTGAGTCGCGTCGATGAGTCGGCGTCAGCGAGTCGGCTGTTGGTTTGGGATGATGTTTAATGTGGTGGACCCGCCAAGAGAACCCAGAAACAGAGAGGAAGCTGGTCGGGGGGTGTTTGAGATACACTATGTGTGTGTGTTTAATGTGTGTGTGTGTGTGTGTTTATGTGTGTGTGTGTGTGTGTGTTTAATGTGTGTGTGTGTGTGTTTAATGTGTGTGTGTGTTTAATGTGTGTGTGTGTGTGTGTGTTTAAAGAGAAAGATAAGAACACTCTCTCTGCTCAGACTCCCCTGTTCGCTCTGCAGGGAGCCATCAATCAAACATATTGATTGACAGCTCAGTGCTCACATAGGGAGCTTCTGTTTAATGTAAACACACACACACACACACACACACACCACACACTCATTGATTGTAGCTCCTCTGGGTTCTTTTTGTTCAGTGATTTAGGAGCAGAGTGAGAGCTCTTCGCTGCTGATGGACCACATGGATCTTTCTGTGTGTGTGTGTGTGTGTGTGTGTGTGTGTGTGTGTGTGTGTGTGTGTAGCTCCAGAGTGGTTACCATGGCAATGACAGTATCCAGAACAGGAAAGGGAGGAGTCACATTATCATTATCCTCATTATTATTGGCGTTATTATTTTCATTATTTTTATTATTATTAGTTATGTTATTCATAACAATAATGATTATTATTACTACTACTACTATTACTACTACTAGTAGTAGTATGACTATGCTAGCTGGAAGTCCAGAGCCAGCTTCCTGTATCTACACCTGCTCTCTCTTAAGGTGGACTCTTAAGGTGGACTAGCTTTTCTCCTTAGTGACGAGCTGCTCCTCTGAGTTTTTTCTCAGTTTCTTAATGAATTATTAATATTTATTTTAACCCTGTAACCGACGGCATTAAATCAGTCAAAGGGTTAATTATTAACATCCCTCCTCTGCTGTCGGAGTGACGTAATAAATAAAACTGAAGTTTGATGAAATCAGAAGAAAAGCTATAAAGCTGCAGAATCAATAAAATGAAATATCAAACAGCAACAGAGAGTTTTTATTTATGGAAACTTTACTGCCATATTTGTCTTTATGACTCAGGAGCTGTGTGTTATCACTGATGTGGAGACAGCTGACCTCCTCTGGACCTCATAGAAACATCCTCAGATCTGACCTCAGCTCAGCTCTTCTGTCATTATTCTCTTATATTCGATTATTCATCTAAACTTAATAATCAGCTCTCAATCAATCAGCTCAAACTTCCAGTCATCTACCAGAGTTGTGACTTTATTCATTTTCTCTCAAACTTCATTGATCCATTTCATTTTTGCAAAATGTTGAACCCTCCTCCTCCTCTTCCTCCTCTTCTTCCTCCTCCTCCTCTTCCTCCTCTTCTTCCTCCTCCTCCTCTTCCTCCTCTTCTTCCTCCTCCTCCTCTTCCTCCTCCTCTTCCTCCTCTTCTTCCTCCTCCTCCTCTTCCTCCTCCTCTTCCTCCTCCTCCTCCTCTTCCTCCTCCTCCTCTTCCTCCTCCTCCTCTTCCTCCTCTTCTTCCTCCTCCTCCTCTTCCTCCTCCTCTTCCTCCTCTTCTTCCTCCTCCTCCTCTTCCTCCTCCTCCTCCTCTTCCTCCTCCTCTTCCTCCTCCTCTTCCTCCTCCTCCACCTCCTCCTGAAGGCTGAGCTTCAGCGGTGGGATTCACAGTGGACTGCTGGACCCAAAGTCCAGTCCCACAGTCTCAGAACCAAGGAGGACAAAAGAACATTTAATGACACAAAAGTCACGAGAACCAAACTGAACAGAACCAGGACACCTGAAGGTTCTGAGTCCAAACACCTGAAAGACAAAAACCTGTATGATACCGCTCTCCGTGGACCACCAGAGGTCTGGATCCCTGCCCTCATATGGAGGTAGAGTCAGAGGAAACCTGGTAAACAGGATCCATGTTGGATCATTACAGATAAATATGATCAGAAACACATTTAATGAATTTCATAAAGTCAACATGTGATGAAGAAACAGAGATTTTGCTCCAACAGACGATAAAGTTCTTGTTCTTGTTTGTTCTTGTCTCCTCATGATCTAGATCGTCTATGATAGTTCTATATTCAGAGGAAACAGAGACCTCCTCTGAACGGGAATCTGTGGATCCGGATCTTGCCAAAAAACCTGGACGGCGACCTCTGTGCGCGCTCTCCTGCGGCTGCCTAAAGTAAAAACTCCTCCTATCGGGAGCGCGCAGGCCCGCCTGTTGTCACCGTCCGGAGCTGATGACCGAACGCGCCCTGGCACACGGCGGACGCGGGTCCCGGAACACGTTAGAACCACCGGAGAGCTGCGCGCTGCCCCGCTGGAGACGGTTCTGTTGCGGACACGGTGGTTCAGTCGGTGCGTAAAAGAGGCTCAGAGAGATCCGCGGGGTTTCTACCGTCACGCCCCCAATCAGAGAGAGGAGGAGAGAGAGGGAGGAGTGTTTCCGCTCCTCTCCAGCAGCAGCACCTGTGTGACCGGAGAACCGGAGGACCGGGGGACGAGCCGCTGCCAGCCGAACATCCTCTCTCTCTGCGCGGAAACACTCTCCTGTCGCAGCGGGACCAGTTTGGGGATCGGAAGAGTCTGGCGGGAGACCCGGAGGGGAGCATGCCTGCGGCGGTTCAGAGCCAGCTCCGGGTCTGGAGCGGGTTTGTCTCGGTGCTGCTGGACTTGTTGCTGCTCGAGGAAGAAGACTCCGTGCACACCGGGACCGGTTCTAACGGATTGTAGTGGAACACTGAAGAGTTTTATTGTGTTTCTGTGGAGTCCTGAGGAGAACCCGCTGGTCACGTGTGGATTTGTTGGTTTTATGTTCATTTTCTTCGCGGTTTTACGCGCCGGTTCGGTGGGTTCGGTTCTGTCTGTTCCGTGGAGAAACTCTGCTGATTCTGATCCAGATGTTCCACATGTCCTCCCGCCGCTCCGCCGCTCCGTGAACCTCCTCTAACGAGCCTCCTCAGAGTTCCGGGACCGGGCTCCAGGACCGGGATCCAGGACCGGACTCCGGACCAGCATGGCGGGAGGAGTGGCGGCGTGGCTGCCGTTCGCCCGCGCGGCGGCCATCGGCTGGATGCCGGTGGCCAGCGCGCCCATGCCGGTTCCCCCGAAAGATCAGCAGCGCGGGCACGCGGGACTCATCGTGCTCAACGTGAGCGGAACAAAGTTTCAGACGTGGCGGGACACGCTGGAGCGGTACCCGGACACCCTGCTGGGCAGCACCGAGCGGGACTTCTTCTTCCACGAGGAGACCAACGAGTTTTTCTTCGACCGGGACCCGGACATCTTCCGCCACATCCTCAACTTCTACCGGACCGGGAAGCTGCACTACCCGCGCCAGGAGTGCATCTCCGCGTACGACGAGGAGCTCGCGTTCTTCGGCATCATCCCGGAGATCATCGGGGACTGCTGCTACGAGGAGTACAAGGACCGGCGGCGGGAGAACCAGGAGCGCATCCAGGACGACGAGGAGATGGACCCGAGCGGCGACCTGGTGGCGACGGACCTGGGCTTCCGTGAGAGCATGTGGCGGGCCTTCGAGAACCCGCACACCTCCACCATGGCGCTGGTCTTCTACTACGTCACCGGCTTCTTCATCGCGGTGTCGGTGCTCGCCAACGTGGTGGAGACGGTTCCGTGCGGCGCCGCGCCGAACCGCGTCAAAGAGGTGTCGTGCGGGGAGCGGTACGCGCTGGCCTTCTTCTGCCTGGACACCGCGTGCGTCATGATCTTCACGGTGGAGTACCTGCTGCGCCTCCTAGCGGCGCCAAGCCGCTTCCGGTTCATGAAGAGCGTGATGAGCGTCATCGACGTGGTGGCCATCATGCCCTACTACATCGGCCTCGTCATGACCGACAACGAGGACGTCAGCGGCGCCTTCGTCACGCTGCGTGTCTTCCGAGTCTTCCGGATCTTCAAGTTCTCGCGACACTCTGCGGGACTTCGCATCCTGGGCTACACGCTGAAGAGCTGCGCGTCGGAGCTGGGCTTCCTGCTCTTCTCCCTCACCATGGCCATCATCATCTTCGCCACCGTCATGTTCTACGCCGAGAAGGGCTCCAGCGCCTCCAAGTTCACCAGCATCCCGGCCGCCTTCTGGTACACCATCGTCACCATGACAACACTGGGGTAGGTGATGCTCCTGAACTTTGTTGGTAGTTGGGTGTCGTTAAACCATCAGAGGCGTCTGAACTGACCTGGAGTCTGTCACAGTCAGACATGACACCGATTCAGCCTGTTGGTACAATCGAATCATCGGTCTGACTGGCTGTTAAAGCTGTCCATCTATATACATCTATATATATCTACATCTATATCATCTATATACATCTATATCTATATACATCTACATCTATATACATCTATATACATCTATATCTATATACATCTATATACATCTACATCTATATACATCTATATACATCTCATCTATATACATCTACATCTATATACATCTACATCTATTACATCTATATCTATATACATCTATATACATCTATATCTATATACACCTATATCTGTATACATCTATCTCTATATACATCTATTCATCTATATACATCTATATACATCTACATCTATATACATCTATATCTATATACATCTATATACATCTATGTCTATATACATCTACATCTATATACATCTATATACATCTATATCTATATACATCTATATCTATATACATCTATATCTATATACATCTATATACATCTATATCTATATACATCTATATACATCTATATCTATATACATCTATATCTATATACATCTATATACATCTATATCTATATACATCTATATACATCTATATCTATATACATCTATATACATCTATCTCTATATACATCTATATCTATATACACCTATATCTGTATACATCTATATACACCTATATCTATATACATCTATATCTATATACATTTATATACATCTATATCTATGTACATCTATATCTATTTACATCTATATACATCTATATCTATTTATATCTATATCTATCTCTATATCTATAGACATCTATACCTATATCTATATCTTT
>CAMQGK010000549.1:1330000-1417500 GCA_947000775.1 Pterois miles
CTCGTTCTCCTTGAGCAGAACATTTTCAACATCACAGTCGATAATGTTCATTGATTTGTATGAAGCCAAACTCGTGATCGTGATTAATATTCAATTAATTGTGCAGACTAATCCGTCCAGAACTCTGACCCACATGTTGGCGTCTAAAAACTGGTTTCATGTTGAGACACTGACGCTGGTCAGCCTACTCATCTACTAACTGAGCCCTCATTGGCTGAGAGCCTCCCTGTGATTAGTTAAGTATTTTTATGAACCTCCAGGAAACGTCGGGCCATGAACCAGCAGCCGGACTCCGTCCAGGCGGCTCCTCTGTCCAGACCTGGTCTAGTTTTAGGGTGACCTGGAAGACGTCAGGGAACTGAGGATGTGCGTTAAACACCTCAGACTACACAGACGGTTGTAACCTGATTGGCTGCTGTGGTGCTCTGATACGCATCACCTGACTCAGTGAGCTCAGAGTTCACACTGGAGACCAGGATCAGGTCTCAGAGAGTCCTGCATATGTTAAATCCACTGCTACTAGGTCTGTATACTGTATGTGTGTGTTTTATATAGATATCAGAGTCCTGCAGTGGACCGAGGTGATGAATCGATCCAGATCTGAAACAAAGACCTGCTGCTTTTCACAATAAAAGTCTTCATGGCTGTTTTAGAGCCACAGCTTCTCTTCCTTCTTCTTCTCCTTTTTCTCCTTCAGCTTTTCCTCCTTTTTCTTCTTCTGCTCCTTTTTCTTCTTCCTCCTCCTCCTCCTCCTCCTCCTCTCTCTGTGTGGGCTGCTCCACTGTTAATGCTGCTAATTAAATTAATGCATTAGCTTTTTAATGGGTTGGGTAATGAAGCCTCCTCAGAGGAGCAGCCGAGCTGAAAAGATGTTTTGTGTCGTCAGTCGAGAGTTGAGCTCCGAGACCCAATGGGGTGATCTGTGGACGCCACCCAATTAGACCAGAGAAGAAGAGGAGGCTGGGGGGGGAGAGGAGGAGGTGAAGAGGAGGCTGAGGAGGTGAAGAGGGACGAGACAGGAAGACGAGAGGGATCACCAGAGAGTAGTGTGATATCCAACACATGAAGGAACATTCGAACACATCGTCTCTAATCACTGTCACTGACTTTCCAGAAGCTCTGAGCTCATATTAAGTTATTATCGAGTTCATATTGTGTTTACTGTAGACAGATATATTACCTCTTATCTACAAGTAATTCTCTTTATTCAGTTTTAATAACAGTTTAATAACAGTCAGTTTGTGCTTGAGAGATTTTAAAGTTGCAAATTTGAGGAAAAAAATTCTAATTTTAAAGTTGCAAATTTATGAGAAAAAATTCAGATTATAAAGTTGAAAATTTGAGAAAAAAAACAATTTGTGATTCTAAAGTTGTAAATTTATGAAAAAAGGCAAATTTGTGATTATAAAGTTGTAAATTTATGAAAAAAGTAAATTTGTGATGATAAAGTTGTAAATTTATGAGAAACTAGAAAAGCACTCGGAGAGCTCAGACCTCCGCCAAGCACCATAGTTTCCCCCCCTACTGTAATTCTCTCCAAAATAAAAATCCTACATTTTTTGGGTCCCATTTACCCCAATGTTAACGAAAATTTCAAAGTGATCCAGAATCCAGGATTTCTTCCGGATCACCCCCAAAATTAAAATCAGGTCTTCCTTTTCACATTTTCGACACACCATGAAAATTTCATCAAAATCCGTCCATAAGTTTTTGAGTTATCTTGAACCACAAACAAACAAACAAACAAACAAACAGATAAACGCCGGCAAAAACATAACCTCCTTGGTGGAGGTAAAAAAACACAAATTTGAAAAAAAAATTCAGATATAAAGTCGTAGATTTACGAGCCAAAGTCAGATTTGACAGACGGTAAAGTCGTACATTTCTGAAGCTGTAAACTGACTTGTAGCGTCACAGTGAAACAGTCTCCTGGTGAAGGTCTGGTGTTTCTAGACTCCTCATCCACGTTCACTGCTCCTGGTTCATGATTACGTGGATTCATTTTCAACTCTATATTTTGTGTTATTGATAAATATGGTACATTACTTTGAGCCGAACGGCAGATCAGACCAGCCTGGTTTATACGTTTCATCAGGTCCATAAAGACCTGACGGATCAGGGTTTCTGGTGATCCATTGTCCTCCATCCCTTCATCTCTCTGGAGGTTTTACCCCCCCCCCCCCCCCTCCTTTGTGACGAGTCAGCCAAAAGCGACTGGAAAACAATTTATCCGAGTGGAGACTCGGCCTTTTAGACAGCAGAACTGAAATAATAGTGTGAGTGTCGTGGCTCATTGATCCGGAGCTGGCTGTGAATATCAATGACAGACAGATAAATACGCTGCTGCACAGCTGCAGCTCGCCAACACGTTCACATTTAAACAGTCACTCAGTTTATTCAGCTGCAGAAGAAGAAGAAGAAGAGGAAGAAGAAGAAGAAGAAGAAGAGCTCCTTGTATTAACAGAAACACAGCAGGTCCTCTGAGAGCACATGAAGGATAAATCCACCCCAGAGACTCTCCTCGTCTCTCTCGGCATTCTGGGATATCTCAGATCAGCTGGCGTCAGCAGAACGGCGGTAGAGGTCTGACTGTAATCCGTCCTCCATCACCGCTGCTCCTCCAGCTTTAGATGTAGAAATATACTGTTAACGCTGATATGAATACGAGCGTCATGTCACAATAACACTGGTCGTCTTCTACAGGCTGGACAGACAACAAAACAGCTGTCATACACAATATGAACAACACACCAGACATGACGCTAGTTATAAAACCAGGAAGGATAGGTTTGGGTTCATTGAAGTCTATTTACTGTATATATTATTAATAATAATAATAATAAATATTCATTTCACACACAAAATACTGCTGAAATCTGAAAACCCAAAGAGATCAAACCGCTGAATATGTTGAGGTTTTAAACTGTTGGTTGACGTCACTTTGGACATTTTATAGACCAAAGATTGAAAAGAGACAATAATTAATGAACCGATCCAACATTTTCAGTCCTGAAACTGATCTGAGACCTGGGCTTTGGTACCGATCCGATCCCAGTTTCATCAATCAGCTGTATGTCTCACTGGTGTAAAGAAACATCAGGCTGGACTTAAACATTAGTCTGATCTTTGTGAAACTAAATATAACAAATAAATACTGTAAAAATCTTCAGAATTAACAGGAATTATAATTCGAGTGTAAACCTTTTTAATGCAGCAACAAATTGGTCAAAACATAAACAGCAGTTTAAATCCCAGTATATTAAATATGTAAACAGATTGGCCCCATTGTCACGATACCGGATTCAGGTATTTGAGTCAGTATTAAGACGACATCTGATCCAGGATCAGTATGGGCGTGTCCCTCAACATAAAGACTAGATGACCGGATAACTGGTTTAAATGTCAGTTTTAGCAGAGAAGCAGGTCTCTGGTTGAGGAGCTCATCGCCATGCCGTCACGTTGTGGAGAAAACAGGAGCTTCTTCCTCCGTCATGGTGGATAATCAGAGCTGCTGCTGCAGGAGGATGACAGCAGACGGTTTTGGTCAGAAAACAGTGACTCAGCGTTATTTAGCTGCAGTCACGTGTGGTCGTACCGTCAGAGGAAGCGTGGCCCCCGAGGGGCTCGGCGCTGCTGTCAGACCTGGATCGGGGTCACGATCAGGATCGGGTTTCCTCCCCTCTACGTGCTCGCTGTGCGACCTGATCTCAGGTCAGTCCAACACCAGAGGATTCAGTGGCACAGATCACCTGTCTGCACCTGCAGGACATGTGACCTGTGGCCCCGCCCCCGAGCCCCAGTCACGCTGCTGCAACATGCTGCTGCTGCAACATGCTGCTGCTGCAACATGCTGCTACTGCAACATGCTGCTGCTGCAACACACTGCTGCTGCAACAGCGTGCTGCTGCTGCAACATGCTGCTGCTGCAACATGCTGCTGCTGCAACACGCTGCTGCTGCAACACGCTGCTGCGCACGCTGCTGCAACACGCTGCTGCTGCAACACGCTGCTGCAACACGCTGCTGCTGCAACACGCTGCTGCTGCAACATGCTGCTACTGCAACACGCTGCTGCTGCAACATGCTGCTGCTGCAACATGCTGCTGCAACAACAAAAAACGCTGCTGCTGCAACATGCTGCTGCTGCAACATGCTGCTGCTGCAACATGCTGCTGCTGCAACATGCTGCTACTGCAACATGCTGCTGCTGCAACACGCTGCTGCTGCAACACGCTGCTGCAACACGCTGCTGCAACACGCTGCTGCTGCAACACGCTGCTGCAACACGCTGCTGCTGCAACACGCTGCTGCTGCAACATGCTGCTACTGCAACATGCTGCTGCTGCAACACGCTGCTGCAACACGCTGCTGCTGCAACACGCTGCTGCTGCTGCAGTAACGGCGCTGAATGAATCAACAGGGTTTAACCAGCCTGCTGTCAGACAGAAACTCTGACTGATGGAGCTGAACTCGATCCAGCAGAATAAAACGCTGAGACGACAGTTTGACAGTCTGAGACAGACGACAGGAGACAGGAGGACGGACCTGAGACCACGCTGGGACTGTCAGACACTACACTCCATACACTGGGCACCTCCTCCTCCTCCTCCTCCTCCTCCTCCTCATCTTCCTGCTTCTCCTCCTCGTCTTCCCCCTACAGAGGTCCAGGTTAGAGGTCTAGGTTGACCCTACAGAGGTCCAGGTTGACCCTACAGAGGTCCAGGTTAGAGGTCTAGGTTGACCCTACAGAGGTCCAGGTTTACCCTACAGAGGTCCAGGTTAGAGGTCCAGGTTGACCCTACAGAGGTCCAGGTTGACCCTACAGAGGTCCAGGTTAGAGGTCTAGGTTGACCCTACAGAGGTCCAGGTTTACCCTACAGAGGTCCAGGTTAGAGGTCCAGGTTGACCCTACAGAGGTCCAGGTTGACCCTACAGAGGTCCAGGTTAGAGGTCCAGGTTGACCCTACAGAGGTCCAGGTTAGAGGTCTAGGTTGACCCTACAGAGGTCCAGGTTTACCCTACAGAGGTTCAGGTTAGAGGTCTAGGTTGACCCTACAGAGGTCCAGGTTAGAGGTCCAGGTTGACCCTACAGAGGTCCAGGTTAGAGGTCTAGGTTGACCCTACAGAGGTCCAGGTTGACCCTACAGAGGTTCAGGTTAGAGGTCTAGGTTGACCCTACAGAGGTTCAGGTTAGAGGTCTAGGTTGACCCTACAGAGGTCCAGGTTGACCCTACAGAGGTTAAGGTTAGAGGTCTAGGTTGACCCTACAGAGGTCTAGGTTGACCCTACAGAGGTTCAGGTTAGAGGTCTAGGTTGACCCTACAGAGGTCCAGGTTGACCCTACAGAGGTTCAGGTTAGAGGTCTAGGTTGACCCTACAGAGGTTCAGGTTAGAGGTCTAGGTTGACCCTACAGAGGTTCAGGTTGACCCTACAGAGGTTCAGGTTAGAGGTCTAGGTTGACCCTACAGAGGTTCAGGTTAGAGGTCTAGGTTGACCCTACAGAGGTTCAGGTTAGAGGTCTAGGTTGACCCTACAGAGGTCCAGGTTGAGCCCCTGGCCTCCTTGAGGGTGAATCCAGTAGAGTCTGTGGTTTAAAGGATGATTTCACCCCGTAACGACGTTATGAACGAGTGTAGCTCTGAGCTGAAGCTGCTGTTTGTCTCTGTGAGATTAAAACCAGCCTGATGTCTCCCAGCGGAGCAGAAACTCAATAAAACTCAATAAAAGAGGAATCCAGCGTGTGATGGATGTTCTCTCAGAACACAATCACTTCTTTATGATGTTTTTCTCATTAGAACAGGAAGTCCCCCAACACAAACGCACAAATGTAAATCCATTAACGGCGTCGCAGATACAGGAAACACATTAACGGGTAATATGCTGATTCTCACTTTGCTATAAATCTGGCACCGTGTTTCTCCGACACGCCGTAATAACAGCCAACAGGAAGCAGCGCCAACTCCAGCCGGCTGCTCTCGTCCTCCTCTTCTTAAAAATCATTACGTCTTTTTAAGGTGGACATTTTTACATCCTTGTCTCTTATTTTCCCTCATCACAAAATGAGTTAATTTCTTTAAAAGTCATCTGGAGCGTCCATCTCTAAACGAACATGAGGTCTTTTAGTAAACTATCCCTAATGTTGCGTATTATAACATAACACCCTGCATATTTTACATGAATCACACCCCTTTTAAAACTACAGCAAAAAGCAACGGCCACCAATTATTTTAATTATTATAAAGTTAATTTTGCTAAGAAGCTGTAAGCAAAGTGTTTCAGTACATTATGTAATGTAAAATACGCTCTGATTATAAAATGCAGAATACTTATTATTATTATTATTATTATAGTAAGATGTGAGTGGTCAGTTTCTAGCTGCAGACACTGGATATGAGGCAGAGTGAGACCTCTGTGTATGTTTTTATGTTTGATCATCAGCAGCAGGGGAACCATGAACACAAAGATATGTGGCAGAGTGAGACCTCTGTCTGTGTTTCTGTGTTTGATCATCGGCAGCAGGTGAACCATGAACACAAAGATATGTGGCAGAGTGAGACCTCTGCCTGTGTTTCTGTGTTTGAACATCAGCAGCAGGTGAACCATGAACACAAAGAGGACCAGGAGAGGTGAATTAGTTACCATGGTGACGGCGGGGAGCAGGCCAGCCGATTGGCCCTAAGCTTGTTAAGTCAGATAAGAGATGATGTTAAACGTCTGGTTCTGTTTCACATGAGAGGAAGCAGACAAAGAAACAGCGTTGGTTCATGTTCTGTAACACCGTTAACGCTTTCCTTAACGTCACTGACTGAAGCAGCTTTGGGTCTGTGTTCTGGACCAGCTTTGGGTCTGTGTTCTGGACCAGCTTTGGGTCTGTGTTCTAGTCCAGCTTTGGGTCTGTGTTCTGGACCAGCTTTGGGTCTGTGTTCTGGACCAGCTTTGGGTCTTTTCTGTCAGCTTTGGGTCTGTGTTCTGGACCAGCTTTGGGTCCGTGTTCTAGTCCAGCTTTGGGTCTGTGTTCTCGTCCAGCTTTGTGTCTGTGTTCTGGACCAGCTTTGGGTCTGTGTTCTCATCCAGCTTTGTGTCTGTGTTCTGGACCAGCTTTGGGTCTGTGTTCTCGTCCAGCTTTGGGTCTGTGTTCTGGACCAGCTTTGGGTCCGTGTTCTTGTCCAGCTTTGGGTCTGTGTTCTGGACCAGCTTTGGGTCTGTGTTCTCGATCCAGCTTTGGGTCTGTGTTCTGGACCAGCTTTGGGTCTGTGTTCTCGTCCAGCTTTGGGTCTGTGTTCTGGACCAGCTTTGGGTCTGTGTTCTCGTCCAGCTTTGGGTCTGTGTTCTGGACCAGCTTTGGGTCTGTGTTCTGGACCAGCTTTGGGTCCGTGTTCTCGTCCAGCTTTGGGTCTGTGTTCTGGACCAGCTTTGGGTCCGTGTTCTGGACCAGCTTTAGGTCCGTGTTCTCGTCCAGCTTTGGGTCTGTGTTCTGGACCAGCTTTGGGTCTGTGTTCTGGACCAGCTTTAGGTCCGTGTTCTAGTCCAGCTTTGGGTCTGTGTTCTGGACCAGCTTTGGGTCTGTGTTCTCGTCCAGCTTTGGGTCTGTGTTCTGGACCAGCTTTGGGTCTGTGTTCTGGTCCAGCTTTAGGTCTGTGTTCTGGACCAGCTTTGGGTCTGTGTTCTGGACCAGCTTTGGGTCTGTGTTCTAGTCCAGCTTTGGGTCTGTGTTCTAGTCCAGCTTTGGGTCCGTGTTCTAGTCCAGCTTTGGGTCTGTGTTCTGGACCAGCTTTGGGTCTGTGTTCTAAACCAGGTTTGGGTCAGTATCAGCAGGACTTTAGCTCTCTGACGGGTTCTTTGTGAGCATCAGGTGAAGGTGTTCAGTTTGTCCTGAAGGTGGCTACCAACATCATCAGGGTTCATCCTCAGGAGAGCAGAAATCTCCTCTGGACTTTTCAAGATATCTCACAGTTTGTCCAGAATCAAATTCTGTCCAGTTTCTTCCTTCATTTTATTGTTGGAATAAAAACATTAATATCACCATCTCCATCTTGGTTTTGGTCGTCTCCATCTCGGTTTTGGTCGTCTCCATCTTGGTTTTGGTCGTCTCCATCTTGGTTTTGGTCGTCTCCATCTTGGTTTTGGTCGTCTCCATCTCGGTTTTGGTCGTCTCCATCTCAGTTTTGGTCATCTCCATCTTGGTTTGGTCGTCTCCATCTTGGTGTTCGGTCGTCTCCATCTTGGTTTTGGTCATCTCCTTCTTGGTTTGGTCGTCTCCATCTTGGTGTTCGGTCGTCTCCATCTTGGTGTTCGGTCGTCTCCATCTTGGTTTGGTCGTCTCCATCTTGGTTTTGGTCGTCTCCATCTCGGTTTTGGTCGTCTCCATCTTGGTTTTGTCGTCTCCATCTTGGTTTGGTCGTCTCCATCTCGGTTTTGGTCGTCTCCATCTCGGTTTTGGTCGTCTCCATCTTGGTTTTGTCATCTCCATCTTGGTTTGGTCGTCTCCATCTTGGTTTTGGTCGTCTCCATCTTGGTTTGGTCGTCTCCATCTTTGGTTTGGTCGTCTCCATCTTGGTTTTGGTCGTCTCCATCTTGGTTTTGGTCGTCTCCATCTCGGTGTTCGGTCGTCTCCATCTTGGTGTTCGGTCGTCTCCATCTTGGTGTTCGGTCGTCTCCATCTTGGTTTTGGTCGTCTCCATCTTGGTTTTGGTCGTCTCCATCTCGGTGTTCGGTCGTCTCCATCTTGGTTTGGTCGTCTCCATCTTGGTTTTGGTCGTCTCTATCTTGGTGTTTGGTCGTCTCCATCTTGGTTTTGGTCGTCTCCATCTTGGTTTTGGTCGTCTCCATCTTGGTTTTGGTCGTCTCCATCTTGGTTTTGTCGTCTCCATCTTGGTTTTGTCATCTCCATCTCGTGGTCTCTCCTCTCGGTTTTGGTCTCTCCTCTTGTTTTGGTCGTCTCCTCTTGGTTTTGTCGTCTCCATGGTATAAACGGGGTTAAGAGTCCGTACTTAATATAATTATGTGGTTTAATTTGTCACATTTTCTAAGGACGTTTGGTTCCACCGGCTGTAACCGTTTCAGAGCTATGAAGACGACTTTTGGACGTTTCTTGCTGTCTCCGTCTTGGTGTTCTGGCTGTTGCCATCTTGTTTTTTAACATCACCGTCTCGTGTTTGGTTGTCTCCATCTTGGTTTTGGTCGTCTCCATCTTGGTTTGGTCGTCTCCATCTTGGTTTGGTCGTCTCCATCTTGGTTTTGGTCGTCTCCATCTTGGTTTGGTCGTCTCCATCTTGGTTTTGGTCGTCTCCATCTTGGTTTTGGTCGTCTCCATCTTGGTTTGGTCGTCTCCATCTTGGTTTTGGTCGTCTCCATCTTGGTTTTGGTCGTCTCCATCTTGGTTTTGGTCGTCTCCATCTTGGTTTGGTCGTCTCCATCTTGGTTTTGGTCGTCTCCATCTTGGTTTTGGTCGTCTCCATCTTGGTTTTGGTCGTCTCCATCTTGGTTTTGTCGTCTCCATCTTGGTTTTGGTCGTCTCCATCTTGGTGTTTGGTCGTCTCCATCTTGGTGTTCGGTCGTCTCCATCTTGGTTTTGGTCGTCTCCATCTTGGTTTTGGTCGTCTCCATCTTGGTTTTGGTCGTCTCCATCTTGGTGTTTGGTCGTCTCCATCTTGGTTTTGGTCGTCTCCATCTTGGTTTTGGTCGTCTCCATCTGGTTTTGGTCGTCTCCATCTTGGTTTTGTCGTCTCCATCTTGGTTTTGTCATCTCCATCTCGGTTTTGGTCATCTCCATCTTGGTTTTGGTCATCTCCATCTTGGTTTTGGTCGTCTCCATCTTGGTTTTGTCGTCTCCATCTTGGTTTTGGTCGTCTCCATCTTGGTTTTGGTCGTCTCCATCTTGGTTTGGTTGTCTCCATCTTGGTTTTGGTCATCTCCATCTTGGTTTTGTCGTCTCCATCTTGGTTTTGGTCATCTCCATCTTGGTTTTGGTCGTCTCCATCTTGGTTTTGGTCGTCTCCATCTTGGTTTTGTCGTCTCCATCTTGGTTTGGTCGTCTCCATCTTGGTTTTGGTCGTCTCCATCTCGGTTTTGGTTGTCTCCATCTTGGTTTTGTCGTCTCCATCTTGGTTTTGGTCGTGTCCATCTTGGTTTTGTCGTCTCCATCTTGGTTTTGTCGTCTCCATCTTGGTTTTGGTCGTCTCCATCTCGGTTTTGGTTGTCTCCATCTTGGTTTTGTCGTGTCCATCTTGGTTTTGTCGTCTCCATCTTGGTTCGGTCGTCTCCATCTCGGTGTTCGGTCGTCTCCATCTCGGTGTTCGGTCGTCTCCATCTCGGTGTTCGGTCGTCTCCATCTCGGTTTTGGTCGTCTCCATCTTGGTTTGGTCGTCTCCATCTTGGTTTTGGTCGTCTCCATCTTGGTTTTGGTCGTCTCCATCTTGGTTTTGGTCGTCTCCATCTTGGTTTTGTCGTCTCCATCTTGGTTTTGTCGTCTCCATCTTGGTTTTGGTCATCTCCATCTCGGTTTTGGTCTTCTCCATCTCGGTTTTGGTCATCTCCATCTTGGTTTTGTCGTCTCCATCTTGGTTTTGGTCGTCTCCATCTTGGTTTGGTCGTCTCCATCTTGGTTTTGGTCGTCTCCATCTTGGTTTTGGTCGTCTCCATCTCGGTTTTGGTTGTCTCCATCTTGGTTTTGTCGTCTCCATCTTGGTTTTGGTCGTGTCCATCTTGGTTTTGTCGTCTCCATCTTGGTTTGGTCCTCTCCATCTTGGTTTTGGTCGTCTCCATCTTGGTTTTGGTCGTCTCCATCTTGGTTTTGTCGTCTCCATCTTGGTTTGGTCGTCTCCATCTTGGTTTTGTCGTCTCCATCTTGGTTTTGGTCGTCTCCATCTTGGTTTGGTCGTCTCCATCTTGGTTTTGGTCGTCTCCATCTTGGTTTTGGTCGTCTCCATCTTGGTTTGGTCGTCTCCATCTTGGTTTTTACAGTACATCCATCTGTCTGTGGGGCAGCAGGAAAAGCCGATTATTCCAGACGTCCCTCTGCTCAGAAACATTTTCTATTAATATTTGATGAAAACAATAAAACACAAGATAATTTATTGAATTCATTACTAAATTATTCATAACAAGTTAGTCAATGTAAATGTATGTTTTCACCCAGTAAACAGATGCAGACGTATAAACTGTTTATGAGTCTGAAGCATCAAACAAACTGTGTCTATGTACAGATTCAGCAGTAAACACACAACCAGGGTGAGAAAACCTCTAATAAACCTGAGTATATCGAGTATACAGAAGATACCTCAGATACTGCTAATATAACACTTAATGTGGCTTTAATTTGTCACATTTTCTAAGGATGTTTGGTTCCACCGGCTGTAAACCGTTTCAGAGCTATGAAGACGAATTTTGGACGTTTCTTGCTGTCTCCGTCTTGGTGTTCTGGCTGTTGCCATCTTAGTTTTTTAACATCACCGTCTCGTGTTTGGTCGTCGCCATCTTGGTTTCATTCGGTTGTAAACAGTTTCAGAGCTCTCAGAGGATTTTATGAGGATTGTCTTTTTATTTTGTTAAACTTCTCTTTTAACATCTTTCGGTGTTGTGCTCTTTTCATCTGGAGAGGTCAGAGGTCAACAGGAAGTTCAGTCAGAATCTCAAACCGAAGTTTCATTGAGGAGATTAGTCTGATGGAGACAGTCGGACATGAAATCAGTGATCAAACTATAATCACGTCCCCGTCTCCCAGAAAAAATCTGGTTTTTATTTTGAGAAATAAGTGAAATATAGAAAATTATCTCTGTCTGAAACTGGACACGTTTCATCTTTTAAACTTTTATTTGTTAGTTTCACAAACATTTAGGAAACATTTTGACCTGATTAGATGTGTTTTTATTAAAGGAGGAATAAATAATATTCAGTTTAGATTCAGGCTGATGAATTCTTCAATAAATCATGAAAAACTGAATTATTTCAGACCAGAAGTGTTTAAAACATGCGTTTTCATGAGGAAGTGGACAGCAGCAACCCACACAGGAAGCCCATAACAATGAGAAATAGATAAATAGAGAGAGGAGCTGACAGCAGCTCGGTGGCTGCAGGACAATAGATCCTAAAATAGAAGTGACTGGTGTTTCTACTGTGTTGTTCCTCTGCTCAAACTCAACAGGAAGAGCAGGAAAACAGCCAATACACCGGCGGCGTGATGAAACATCCCTGTTTTAAAAGAGGAGTGGATCTGTTATATGACGGCTTTATCGCCGTAGACGCTGTATAAGAAGTGGACGTAGTCGTCATCCACTGACGTTTGACCGTCTCCATCCTGGTTTTCGGCCATCGCCAACTTTTTGCATCCAGAAGTGACGTGAAGGGTCGAATGAACTTTGATGAAGAGAAAATACACTGAAAGGGTTAAAGATGAAAACAGAGACAACTCCTGACTGGACAACGCCGTGGTCAGTCACAAGGAAGCCCCGCCCCCAAGCCTCCCCCGCTTTATGCTCTATGAGACTTTATAATAAATTACAGTATATTACAGTATACTGTAGTATATGACAGTATATTACAGTAGACTGTGTATATGACAGTATGTGAAGTATATTACAGTATACTACAGTATACTGTAGTATATGACAGTATGTGACAGTATATTACAGTATACTACAGTATACTGTAGTATATGACAGTATGTGACAGTATATTACAGTATACTATAGTATACTGTCATATACTACAGTATACTGTAGTATATGACAGTATGTGGCAGTATATTACAGTATACTGTAGTACATGACAGTATGTGACAGTATATTACAGTATACTACAGTATACTGTAGTATATGACAGTATATTGTAGTATATGACAGTATTTTACAGTATATTGTAGTATATGACAGTATTTTACAGTATACTGTAGTATATGACAGTATATTGTAGTATTTTACAGTATACTGTAGTATATGACAGTATATTGTAGTATATGACAGTGTATTGTAGTATATGACAGTGTACTGTAGTATATGACAGTGTATTGTAGTATATGACAGTATATTGTAGTATATGACAGTATATTGTAGTATATGACAGTATACTGTAGTATATGACAGTATACTGTAGTATATGACAGTATATTGTAGTATATGACAGTATACTGTAGTATATGACAGTATATTGTAGTATATGACAGTATACTGTAGTATATGACAGTGTACTGTAGTATATGACAGTATATTGTAGTATATGACAGTATACTGTAGTATATGACAGTATACTGTAGTATATGACAGTGTATTGTAGTGTGTTACAGTATATTGTAGTATATGACAGTGTACTGTAGTATATGACAGTGTATTGTAGTGTGTTACAGTATACTGTAGTATATGACAGTGTACTGTAGTATATGACAGTGTACTGTAGTATATGACAGTGTATTGTAGTATATGACAGTATACTGTAGTATATGACAGTGTACTGTAGTATATGACAGTGTACTGTAGTATATGACAGTGTATTGTAGTATATGACAGTATACTGTAGTATATGACAGTGTACTGTAGTATATGACAGTGTATTGTAGTATATGACAGTATACTGTAGTATATGACAGTGTACTGTAGTATATGACAGTATACTGTAGTATATGACAGTATACTGTAGTATATGACAGTGTACTGTAGTATATGACAGTATACTGTAGTATATGACAGTGTACTGTAGTTGTACAGAAAATATGACAGTGTACTGTAGTATATGACAGTGTATTGTAGTGTGTTACAGTATACTGTAGTATATGACAGTATACTGTAGTATATGACAGTGTATTGTAGTGTGTTACAGTATACTGTAGTATATGACAGTGTACTGTAGTATATGACAGTGTATTGTAGTATATACAGTATACGTAGTATATGACAGTATACTGTAGTATATGACAGTGTACTGTAGTATATCACAGTGTATTGTAGTATATGACAGTATACTGTAGTATATGACAGTGTACTGTAGTATATGACAGTGTATTGTAGTATATGACAGTATACTGTAGTATATGACAGTGTACTGTAGTATATGACAGTGTACTGTAGTATATGACAGTATACTGTAGTATATGACAGTGTACTGTAGTATATGACAGTGTACTGTAGTATATGACAGTATACTGTAGTATATGACAGTATACTGTAGTATATGACAGTGTACTGTAGTATATGACAGTGTATTGTAGTGTGTTACAGTATATTAGTCCAGTGTGTAGAAAGCTAATAAAAAGCGGTGGCAGCAGCTGCTCTTATTATTTTTAGCCTCATTGAGACGGTGGCGCCTCTTCAGATAATCATCACACACACACTCAGTGTAAACACAGTCGTCTCTGCAGACCGAGGCTGATTCATCGTCGACCTCCTCACATCATCTGTTGCTGCTCTCGGTGGAAATGAACAAACACTGTCTCGTTCTCTGTTCAGCGCCCACTTTTACAGCCAAATAAAGAAAATTACAAAGTGGAAGCAGAAACAGGAGCTGCAGAAACCGGAGCTGCAGACAGGACGACACGTGGATATACTTTATATATAGTGGATCAGAATTTTTCATTTATAATTGTGTGATTTTCTTCTGCAGTGGTGAACCTATAAAATCAGCTGTAGAGGTTTTTATTGACGGTTGTTTGTGGATATTTAATATTTTTAGACCCAATGTTTTTAAATTGAGGCCAATCAATAAATCAAAGAACAACTAAAGGAACGGGTCTGTGAATGTTCCCCTTATCCAAGTGGCTTCATCAGTTCGAACGCTACAGTCTGACTAGTCCCCACCAGTCTGACTAGTCCCCACCAGTCTGACTAGTCCCCACCAGTCTGACGAGTCCCCACCAGTCTGACTAGTCCCCACCAGTCTGACTAGCTCCCCACCAGTCTGACTAGTCCCCACCAGTCTGACTAGTCCCCACCAGTCTGACGAGTCCCCACCAGTCTGACTAGTCCCCACCAGTCTGACTAGTCCCCAGAGTCCCCACCAGTCTGACTAGTCCCCACCAGTCTGACTAGCCACCAGTCTGACTAGTCCCCACCAGTCTGACTAGTCCCACCAGTCTGACTAGTCCCCACCAGTCTGACTAGCCACCAGTCTGACTAGTCCCCACCAGTCTGACTAGTCCCCACCAGTCTGACGAGTCCCCACCAGTCTGACCCACCAGTCTGACTAGTCCCCACCAGTCTGACTAGTCCCCACCAGTCTGACTAGTCCCCACCAGTCTGACTAGCCACCAGTCTGACTAGTCCCCACCAGTCTGACTAGTCCCCACTAGTCTGACGAGTGGTCTGTCCATTTTTGTCGGTGAATAAATGCTATGAGGCTACAAGCTACATCTCCTCAGCTGGACGTCCAGAGACAACTTCCTGTATCTGCGCCGGCTCTCTCTTAAGGTGGACTGTTAAGGTGGACAAGCTTTTCTCCTTGACTGAGTTTTTAAATAGAATTGTTAATAGAATTGTTAACATGTCTTTTAAGCCTTTAATGGGTTACAGGGATTCCTGGGTAATCTGGAGTCAGTACTTTAAAGTCCTGTTTACGGCCTGAAGTGGTCGGAGCTCTTTTTATCTGCAGCATGAATCAGTTTCACTTCTGATTCGTAGTAAAATAGGTGTTTATATTTCTGCTCTTTAACTAAGCTGGGTGTAATGTTTCTGTTGAATGACTGAATGGATGGATGAACGAACGAATGAATGGATGAATGCAGTGAGTAGTGTTTCAGTTTTCTGACTGAGGAGATTGAACCTGAAACCTTGACGCTGGTCCATCAGTGTTACAGCTCATTACATCAGCTGTTACATAAGACAGCAGGTGAGCAGCTGAGAGCGGGAACTCACCTGTTCATACGTAACACCAGGATACTGTGACACACACACACACACACACACACACACACACACACATAACACACACACACTGTGGTGTATTAGCCAGATGTTGTCGGCTGTAAACAGCTGCTGGAGGACTAAACCTCCACCGACAACAGATTTAATGTTTTATCAGTTCATCTGAACAACGGGAGAACCCACCGGGTCCCAGCTCCATACTGGTTCCCTTTGTTTTTTATTTATATTTATGGGTTGCTAGGCAACCACCGAAAGAGTGCTAACATTAGTTTGACAGCATGACACGCTCAGCAACACAAAAGCAGCGCACAAAACACTCCACTCAGAGAACAGTTAGAAGAAGACTCTAAAAGAGTCTGTGATCGGGGCCTGAGGTGGGCAAAGCGGTTCTGGTTCTGCTGGTGGTTCTACTGGTCATGGAGAAGGTTCTAGAGATACCTGAGCAGGATTTATCAAGGATACTTTCGGTGTTTTTTGTAGGGGAGCTGCAGTGTAGGTAGATCCTTTGAGAGGTTCCAGTGAAGGTTCTAATGGATGCTGGGGAGGTTCTAGGGTAGTGGTTCTCAACCAGGGGTCCCCAGAATCACAGGGAGTAGTTTATTTTCACTATTTACGTCACGATAGGAGTGATCCCGGTGTGGGTCAGAGTTCTGACCATCGGTTTCACTTCCTCCACCGTCTGTCGGATCATCTCAAACAACATCTGGTCACATGGAGGTCCCTGAAGCAACATCTGGCTTTCTAATGGGGTCCCTGACACTAAAATGATCGAGAACCACTGTTCTAGGGGTTCTTTAGGTGGTTCTAGTCAACCTGGTGTCATTGAGGAGGTTCGTAGGGTCTTCTATGGGTGCTTCGGGTGGTTCTCATGAACCTTTTCTAGAGGTTCTAGAACAGCGTCGTATTCATGTTAACAACAGCGTCGTATTTATGTTAACAACAGCGTCGTATCCATGTTAACAACAGCGTCGTATCCATGTTAACAACAGCGTCGTATTCATGTTAACAACAGCGTCGTATCCATGTTAACAACAGCGTCGTATCCATGTTAACAACAGCGTCGTATTCATGTTAACAACAGCGTCGTATCCATGTTAACAACAGCGTCGTATTCATGTTAACAACAGCGTCGTATCCATGTTAACAACAGCGTCGTATTCATGTTAACAACAGCGTCGTATTCATGTTAACAACAGCGTCGTATTCATGTTAATAACAGCGTCGTATTCATGTTAACAACAGCGTCGTATCCATGTTAACAACAGCGTCGTAGTCATGTTAATAACAGCGTCGTATTCATGTTAACAACAGCGTCGTATTCATGTTAACAAAAGCGTCGTATTCATGTTAACAACAGCGTCGTATTCATGTTAACAACAGCGTCGTATTCATGTTAACAACAGCGTCGTATTTATGTTAACAACAGCGTCGTATCCATGTTAACAACAGCGTCGTATTCATGTTAACTACAGCGTCGTATTCATGTTAACAACAGCGTCGTATCCATGTTAACAACAGCGTCGTATCCATGTTAACAACAGCGTCGTATTCATGTTAACAACAGCGTCGTATTTATGTTAACAACAGCGTCGTATCCATGTTAACAACAGCGTCGTATTCATGTTAACAACAGCGTCGTATTCATGTTAACAACAGCGTCGTATCCATGTTAACAACAGCGTCGTATCCATGTTAACAACAGCGTCGTATTCATGTTAACAACAGCGTCGTATTCATGTTAACAACAGCGTCGTATCCATGTTAATAACAGCGTCGTATTCATGTTAACAACAGCGTGGTATTCATGTTAACAACAGCGTCGTATCCATGTTAACAACAGCGTCGTATTCATGTTAACAACAGCGTCGTATCCATGTTAACAACAGCGTGGTATTCATGTTAACAACAGCGTGGTATTCATGTTAACAACAGCGTGGTATTCATGTTAACAACAGCGTCGTATCCATGTTAACAACAGCGTCGTATCCATGTTAACAACAGCGTCGTATTCATGTTAACAACAGCGTCGTATTCATGTTAACAACAGCGTCGTATCCATGTTAACAACAGCGTGGTATTCATGTTAACAACAGCGTCGTATCCATGTTAACAACAGCGTGGTATTCATGTTAACAACAGTGTCGTATTCATGTTAACAACAGCGTCGTATCCATGTTAACAACAGCGTGGTATTCATGTTAACAACAGCGTCGTATCCATGTTAACAACAGCGTGGTATTCATGTTAACAACAGCGTCGTATCCATGTTAACAACAGCGTGGTATCCATGTTAACAACAGCGTGGTATTCATGTTAACAACAGCGTCGTATCCATGTTAACAACAGCGTCGTATTCATGTTAACAACAGCGTCGTATCCATGTTAACAACAGCGTCGTATCCATGTTAACAACAGCGTCGTATCCCTGTTAACAACAGCGTGGTATTCATGTTAACAACAGCGTGGTATTCATGTTAACAACAGCGTCGTATCCATGTTAACAACAGCGTCGTATTCATGTTAACAACAGCGTCGTATCCATGTTAACAACAGCGTGGTATTCATGTTAACAACAGCGTCGTATCCATGTTAACAACAGCGTGGTATCCATGTTAACAACAGCGTCGTATCCATGTTAACAACAGCGTGGTATCCATGTTAACAACAGCGTCGTATCCATGTTAACAACAGCGTCGTATTCATGTTAACAACAGCGTCGTATTCATGTTAACAACAGCGTCGTATCCATGTTAACAACAGCGTCGTATTCATGTTAACAACAGCGTCGTATTCATGTTAATAACAGCGTCGTATTCATGTTAACAACAGCGTCGTATCCATGTTAACAACAGCGTCGTATTCATGTTAATAACAGCGTCGTATTCATGTTAACAACAGCGTCGTATTAATGTTAACAACAGCGTCGTAGTCATGTTAATAACAGCGTCGTATTCATGTTAACAACAGCGTCGTATTCATGTTAATAACAGCGTCGTATTCATGTTAACAAGAGCGTCGTATTCATGTTAACAACAGCGTCGTATCCATGTTAACAACAGCGTCGTATTCATGTTAACAACAGCGTCGTATCCATGTTAACAACAGCGTGGTATTCATGTTAACAACAGCGTCGTATCCATGTTAACAACAGCGTGGTATTCATGTTAACAACAGTGTCGTATTCATGTTAACAACAGCGTCGTATCCATGTTAACAACAGCGTGGTATTCATGTTAACAACAGCGTCGTATCCATGTTAACAACAGCGTGGTATTCATGTTAACAACAGCGTCGTATCCATGTTAACAACAGCGTGGTATCCATGTTAACAACAGCGTGGTATTCATGTTAACAACAGCGTTGTATCCATGTTAACAACAGCGTCGTATTCATGTTAACAACAGCGTCGTATCCATGTTAACAACAGCGTCGTATCCATGTTAACAACAGCGTCGTATCCCTGTTAACAACAGCGTGGTATTCATGTTAACAACAGCGTGGTATTCATGTTAACAACAGCGTCGTATCCATGTTAACAACAGCGTCGTATCCATGTTAACAACAGCGTCGTATCCATGTTAACAACAGCGTCGTATTCATGTTAACAACAGCGTCGTATTCATGTTAACAACAGCGTCGTATCCATGTTAACAACAGCGTCGTATTCATGTTAACAACAGCGTCGTATTCATGTTAATAACAGCGTCGTATTCATGTTAACAACAGCGTCGTATCCATGTTAACAACAGCGTCGTATTCATGTTAATAACAGCGTCGTATTCATGTTAACAACAGCGTCGTATTCATGTTAACAAGAGCGTCGTATTCATGTTAACAACAGCGTCGTATTAATGTGCTGATAATAACAGCGTCGTATTCATGTTAACAACAGCGTCGTATCCATGTTAACAACAGCGTCGTATTAATGTGCTGATAATAACAGCGTCGTATTCATGTTAACAACAGCGTCGTATCCATGTTAACAACAGCGTCGTATTCATGTTAACAAGAGCGTCGTATTCATGTTAACAACAGCGTCGTATTCATGTTAACAAGAGCGTCGTATTCATGTTAACAACAGCGTCGTATCCATGTTAACAACAGCGTCGTATTAATGTGCTGATAATAACAGCAGCGTGTTTATATGAATGTGGTCGTGCGCTGATGGACGAGGTTCTCCATGGTTCTCTGGTTCTCCATCGATCCCTCGGCTCTAATGTTCTATCTCTTTAATGGGCTGTAAGACAAACATCGACTGGTTGTTTCTATGGCAACAAGCAGATTGGTTTGAATCCCTTAGTGACTCTGGTCCGACATCACTTTATTATGCTGCTGAATATTAACCCTCCTTCTATATTTACTCTATTTATTTCCATCTTTTATTAAGTTAATGGTTATTTTAAGGTGATTTTTAATGGATTATCTGAGGGGTTTAAGGGCTTTTTAAAGAGCAGAAGGACTTGAAATGATCCAGATGAACATGGAGGCCCTTCACGTTCCATTAAGGTGATTATTCAGGGATTGCTGGCTACTCCATGTTGACTTGTTCACTGATCTGACAATTTGTTGCTGACTCACTGCTGACTGTTGTCAACTTCAGAGCAACTTATTTCCAATACGTTGCTAACTTGCTAATTGTTGCAGATGTTACTGCAGATGTTATTGATGATGTTATTGGTGATGTTACTGCAGATGTTACTGCAGATGTTATTGGTGATGTTACTGCAGATGTTATTGGTGATGTTATTGGTGATGTTACTGGTGATGTTATTGGTGATGTTATTGGTGATGTTATTGGTGATGTTACTGCAGATGTTATTGGTGATGTTATTGGTGATGTTACTGCTGATGTTATTGGTGATGTTATTGGTGATGTTACTGCTGATGTTATTGGTGATGTTATTGGTGATGTTACTGGTGATGTTATTGGTGATGTTATTGGTGATGTTACTGGTGATGTTATTGGTGATGTTATTGGTGATGTTATTGGTGATGTTACTGCAGATGTTATTGGTGATGTTACTGCTGATGTTATTGGTGATGTTATTGGTGATGTTACTGCAGATGTTACTGCAGATGTTACTGGATTGATGTTTTTGCAGATGTTATTGGTGATGTTACTGCAGATGTTATTGATGTTTTTGCAGATGTTATTGGTAGATGTTATTGGTGATGTTACTGGTGATGTTATTGGTGATGTTATTGGTGATGTTACTGCAGATGTTACTGCAGATGTTACTGGTGATGTTACTGCAGATGTTACTGGTGATGTTTTTGCAGATGTTATTGGTGATGTTACTGCAGATGTTATTGGTGATGTTACTGCAGATGTTATTGATGTTTTTGCAGATGTTATTGGTGATGTTACTGCAGATGTTATTGGTGATGTTATTGGTATGTTACTGCAGATGTTATTGGTGATGTTATTGGTGATGTTATTGGTGATGTTACTGAGATGTTATTGGTGATGTTACTGAGATTTTATTGTGATGTTACTAGATGTTATTATGTTTTTAGATGTTATTGTGATGTTACTAGATGTTATTGGTGATGTTACTAGATGTTATTGGTGATTTACTGAGATGTTATTGGTGATGTTATTGGTGATGTTATTGGTGATGTTATTGAGATGTTATTGGTGATGTTATTGGTGATTTACTGAGATGTTATTGTGATGTTATTGGTGATTTACTGAGATGTTATTGGTGATGTTATTGGTGATGTTATGGTGATTTGAGATATTTGATATTAGATGTTATTGGTGATGTTACTGCAGATGTTATTGATGTTTTTGCAGATGTTATTGGTGATGTTACTGCAGATGTTATTGATGTTTTTGCAGATGTTATTGGTGATGTTACTGCAGATGTTATTGATGTTTTTGCAGATGTTATTGGTGATGTTACTGCAGATGTTATTGATGTTTTTGCAGATGTTATTGGTGATGTTACTGCAGATGTTATTGGTGATGTTATTGCAGATGTTATTGATGTTTTCATTTATTTGATTTATTCAGATTATTTGATTTACTCGATTATTTATTTATAGATTATGATTCTGCAGATGTTATTGGTGATGGTACTGCAGATGTTATTGGTGATGTTTTTGCAGATGTTTTTGCAGATGTTATCTATTTGAGACACATTTTTCTTGTCTCACATCAGATAGTTAGATGTTGATTATTTCTCTTTGCCGATGACGTTGTGATGTCAGTAGGTCATTTAATAATCATCACACCTCCGTCTGTCTCCGTGGAAACATAACGTGTCACATGTTCCATTTTGTAGCACGGTGTACACGGTGTGTGTGTGTGTGTGTGTGTGTGTGTGTGTGTGTGTGTGTGTGTGTGTGTGTGTGTGTGTGTGTGTGGCGCGCGCGTGTGCACAGAGCAGCAGAGTGTGAACTGTAAACGCCTCACTCTGGTGTATCACCACGGCGACCAGATGGTGCTGCTTGCTTGGAAACCATCGCCAAGGTGACCTGTGAGCTGCTGGGGGCACTGACCTTAGAGACACACATTGTTGGTACTGCTGTACTTGTGAGGGTCCTCAGTGACTTAATACATCATTACATTACATCCTAACCCTAATATTAATGTATTAATATTAATTATCCAAATATGACCTCATTAGTTTGTTTTATACCTTCTGGATCTTATTTTGAAAGAGTTGAGATCCAAGAAGTGGAGGAAGATATACAATTTATAAATCAATTTATGTAGAGAAATATAATTAAGTGACAAAACATAACTAATGAGAATGTAGTATATGTATATATGTAATATATATCTAAGTAAATCATACAAATAAAAATAAGAAATAATAAAAGAAATATGTACAAATATTTGTATAAAGATGTGCAATATAAAACAATATATGTAGATGAGTATAAGTAAGAAATAAAAATATAAATAAGTGAGAATATAAGAAATATGTAATATAATACAATTTACAATTTTAATTTGTATAATACAAATATTTCTATTTGTATGAAATATACAGTTTAACCACCAGCAGAATCAAAGTGAAGAGATAAACTCTCTAATCCAGTTTCCAGTTAAGTATCGACCCAAATCACGTCCCAAACACCGATATCATCGCTTCAAAATGTTTCAAGATGTTTTATCAGACAGTCAGACACATTCGGTTTTGTCTGTATAAGACAATAACTCACATATAAAAGCACATTCCTGGACATTTATATAGAATAAAAAGAAACAGAGGACCCAAAACGCCTCCCTGAGGAACTCTTAAATGTTCTGATAACGTCCTGTTAAATCATTTACTGTCCTCTCACTATCTACAGATATATACAGTAGATCTGGACCTGGTCCTCATAAAGACAGAGGAACCTTGTTAAACTTGATGTAAAACGGAATGAAACGTCACATTTTGAACATAAACAAAAATGCTTCTTTAGGTTTAGACAACAAAACAGTTAAGTTTAGGGAAAATTTCCATGTTTCAGCTTGAAATACAAACATAAACACAGCTACACGGTGTTGGTTTCACCCGGGATGTGATCTATGGTCTGCTGGGTGAAAACAGAGCCGGACTTTCTCTCCTCACGGTGCTGCGTTCACTGTCTCCAGTTCACCGTCAGGAGAGTTACTGTAGCAGCCACGGTGCTGCGTTCGCTGTCCCCGGTTCACCGTCAGGAGAGTTACTGTAGCAGCCACGGTGCTGCATTCACTGTCTCCAGTTCACCGTCAGGAGAGTTACTGTAGCAGCCACGGTGCTGCGTTCACTGTCCCCGGTTCACCGTCAGGAGAGTTACTGTAGCAGCCACGGTGCTGCGTTCACTGTCTCCAGTTCACCGTCAGGAGAGTTACTGTAGCAGCCACGGTGCTGCGTTCGCTGTCCCCGGTTCACCGTCAGGAGAGTTACTGTAGCAGCCACGGGCTGCGTTCACTGCTCCAGTCACCGTAGGAGAGTACTGTAGCAGCCACGGTGCTGCGTTCACTGTCCCCGGTTCACCGTCAGGAGAGTTACTGTAGCAGCCACGGTGCTGCGTTCACTGTCTCCAGTTCACCGTCAGGAGAGTTACTGTAGCAGCCACGGTGCTGCGTTCACTGTCTCCAGTTCACCGTCAGGAGAGTTACTGTAGCAGCCACGGTGCTGCGTTCACTGTCTCCAGTTCACCGTCAGGAGAGTTACTGTAGCAGCCACGGTGCTGCGTTCACTGTCTCCAGTTCACCGTCAGGAGAGCTACTGTAGCAGCCACGGTGCTGCGTTCACTGTCTCCAGTTCACCGTCAGGAGAGCTACTGCAGCAGCCACGGTGCTGCGTTCACTGTCTCCAGTTCACCGTCAGGAGAGTTATTAACATCTCTAGACGTATTCTTTTCATCCAGTGTAAACCTGAAATCATTGTGGAGACTCTGATGAGAGCTAGTGGAGATTAATTATGATATATTGTATTAATAATAGTATTTATGTCCTGTGTGCATGTTGACATGCTCATACTGGAGGTTTTTATATTATTGATCAGAGCGTTTCCATCAGGGTTAACGAGCCAATCAGGATGTCTTGTATTAACATCATAAATGAGACAGACGGAGAATATTAAGGGATCAATAACGAGTGGATTATGATGAAGTGACTCACACAGCTATTGATCCTGCTGTATTGATCAGTCTGTGAGATTAATGAGACTACAGGTCACATGATCAGAGACTGTACTCTGCTGAGTCAGCAGATGTGATCGTTTCTGTGTGAACATCTGATAAGGTTATTGATATATTTATTAAAACAGCAGCTCGGGATGATTCTCTATGTTGACACAACATTTTCTGTTGACAACAGAAACATTCAGAGACGCTGATGTTCTTCATAGTTTCCTTCTGATGCCGCCAGGACGTTATGTGTTCAGTCCTGTGTGTGCATCTCTCTGTCTGTCCACAGCTATTCTCTCATACTACTGGACCATCAGCTGCATATTCTCTGCTTATTTATGATTAGGCTAAGGTTGAATTAGGCCAAGTGTAGAATGAGTTAGGCTAAGTGTAGATTAACTTAGTTAAAGTTTAATTTGACCAAGTATAAGTAAAGTTAGTTTAAGTTAAACTTGGATAAGTGTAAGTTACATTAGTTTAAGTTCAATTTGGTGAAGTGTAAGTTAAGTTACTTTAACTTTAAATTTAGCCCAGTGTAGGATGAGGTAGGTTAGGTTTAGTTAGGCTAAGTGAAAGTTAAGGTAGGCTAAGTGTATGTTAATTTAGTTCAAGGTTAATTTGACGTAGTGTAAGTTAAGTTAGTTTAAGTTAAATTAGGCTAAATGTAAGTTAAGTTAGGCTAAGTGTAGGTTAACTTAGTTAAAGTTTAATTTGACTGAGTTAAGTTAATTTAGGTTAAATTAGGGTAGGTATAACTTATGTATAAGTTAAATTTGACTAAGTGTAGGTTGAGTTAGTTTAAGTGAAGTTAGGCTAAGTGTAAGTTAAGTTAGTTTTAGTTATAGTTAGTAGTAGGTAGTATAGTTAAGGTTAACTTAAATGAAACTTAACTTAAATGTAGCGTAAGTCAAGCTAAGTTGAAGTAGTGTCAGGTCTGGTTAAGTTAAGCTGAAGCTAAGTGAGTTTTATTGGCGTATAGTTAAAGCCGTTTCACAGGGAGGGCTCTACCATCACTGAACACGATGAGCAGCCCACTGTGACGGTCCACCAGTGGGTTTCCTCCTGCAGGAACAAACGTTTGACCAACGAGACTGTTGGTTCCAGCATATTAATGAGTCTTCTGGCTGCAGGCAGTGTGAGTATTTTGGGATAATGGAGGTTTGTTTTTCGGGGTTATTATGAAGAAGAGGAGGAGTAGACACAGAGTCTCCTGCTGCCGATGTCGTGTGATGTTTAGTACCGCGTGTAAATGAGTGCACTTCCTGTCGCAGCAGCGTTTATGGCCCCCCGTCTGCAAGGAGTCTCACTCCGGTGAACAAACGGAAACTAAATGAAGTCAAACAGGGGTTTCCACGGCGACGGCAGCATCCCTCAGGGTCGCCGTGGTGATTACCCCGAAATACAATCAGCCTCCACTTCCTGTGCCCAAATTAGGAAGCAGATGCAGTTAAAGAATGTAGAAGAAGAAAACAGTGTATCTGTTCCAGGCTGCAGAGAACACTGTCGAATCTGTCCTTGAAATCATTTTAAAGAGAAAGAAAGAAAGAGTATTTGAAAAGGTTTTGAGGTCTTTGAAGAGCTTTATAAGGTCTTTGAGGAGGTATTAAATGTTTCGAAGAGTTTTTAGAGGTCCTTCAAGGGGTTCTAAGGTCTTTGAAGAGGTTCTAAAGGTCTTTGAAGCGGTTCTAAAGGTCTTTGAAGCAGTAGTAAATGTCATTGAAGAGGTATTAAATGTTTTGAAGAGGTTTTAGAGGTTCTTGAAGACGTTCTAAAGGTCTTTGAAGAGGTATTAAATGTTTTGAAGAGGTCCTTAAAGAGGTTTTAGAGGTCCTTTAAGAGGTTCTAAAGGTCTTTGAAGAGGTATTAAATGTCATTGAAGAGGTATTAAATGTTTTGAAGAGGTTTTAGAGGTCCTCGAAAACGTTTTATATCTCCCCAAAGAGGTTTTAAAGATGTTTGACAAGGTTTTGAATGTCCGTAAATAGGTTTTAAAGGTCTGTGAATAGGTTTTCAATCAATGCAATGATCTACTCTCTGGCTCTGTGTATTTCCTGTGTGAGCTACCCTGTGGCTCTGTGTATTTCCTGTGTGAACTACCCTGTGGCTCTGTGTTTTCCTGTGTGAACTACCCTGTGCGTGTATTTCCTGCGTGAACTACCCTGTGGCTCTGTGTATTTCCTGCGTGAACTACCCTGTGGCTCTGTGTATTTCCTGCGTGAACTACCCTGTGGCTCTGTGTATTTCCTGCGTGAACTACCCTGTGGCTCTGTGTATTTCCTGCGTGAACTACCCTGTGGCTCTGTGTATTTCCTGCGTGAACTACCCTGTGGCTCTGTGTATTTCCTGGGATCAATCCACTCGCTAAGGCTTCCTGAAGTACCCTGTGGCTCTGTGTATTTCCTGCGTGAACTACCCTGTGGCTCTGTGTATTTCCTGTGTGAACTACCCTGTGGCTCTGTGTATTTCCTGCGTGAACTACCCTGTGGCTCTGTGTATTTCCTGCGTGAACTACCCTGTGGCTCTGTGTATTTCCTGTGTGAACTACCCTGTGGCTCTGTGTATTTCCTGCGTGAACTACCCTGTGGCTCTGTGTATTTCCTGCGTGAACTACCCTATGGCTCTGTGTATTTCCTGTGTGAACTACCCTGTGGCTCTGTGTATTTCCTGTGTGAACTACCCTGTGGCTCTGTGTATTTCCTGTGTGAACTACCCTGTGGCTCTGTGTATTTCCTGTGTGAACTACCCTGTGCGTGTATTTCCTTTACAGAAACTCCTCCCCGGTCTTCCAACATGTCGTTGTCTCGTTGTTGTCGGCGTGTCGGCTGGTTAAACTCTCAGCGTGCCGTCACACAGATCTGCTCCTGATTCTTCCAGTCACATATCATTAAACTCACGCTCGGAGCTCTGCATGCTGATTGGTCCGTCTTACAGAGCATGTCAGGCTTTAATGCAGACTTGATGTTTGGGGGTGGGGGATGGGGGTTCAGGTCCCAGGCGATGAGTGTAAAGCCTGGGGGCGGTGCTGTTAGACTGTCACACCATAAACACTGTTAGCATCCAACACTGTCACGTCCTGATGGGCCATCAGACTCAAGTCATCACATCCAATCGGTTCATCCGATGATTACAGTCCATGATCGCTCATCCATGTAGTCGGTCCAGAGAGTCGGTTCAGTGTGCGTTATTATGGACATAATCACTGAACATTTACAGTCATCTATGGATTAGATACCATACATCCAGCTATATGCTGCGTCTCATTCATATCTATGATGCTCTCTGTTAACGTCTTAATCGCACAACGATGTTCTGCAGGACGAATGAAGCTTGAGCTCGCTGAACTAACACAAATCATGAGGCCACAGTGAGAAGAGTATTTATTGTTGATAGAGAGAGAATATGATGATGACTCTCAGCTCAGTCGATCAGTTATTGATCGTCACACATGTAGAACACGTAGAACATGGCGGTGGATGTTAGACCTCCTGTCTCTAATTGCTCCATGATGAGGCAGCGCTGTCGTCGGCCGACTTCGGTGCTGATAAATAGACGAGCTGCTGCAGAGCGGCGAGCGCCAACTCGTTCAGCTGCTGCAGCTTAAAGCCTCGTCTTCTTCCTCTTCTTCCTCTTCTTCCTCTTCTTCCTCTTCTTCTTCGTCACTGTGCACTTTAGTTTGTGTGATTTGTGACGATACTGTTACTGACTGATCAGTATGATTGATATTTATGTTCATATATAAATGTGTTGAATGTTCCTCAGGTTCAGGCCTCAGGTATCAGCGTCTAGGACATGTTGCCAGGTAGTTGCCACAGTGTTGAACTGGTGGACTGTAGACATCGTCAGGAAGAAGTCAGGTCCAGCGAATACAGTCAGACAGAAAATCAGTGAATTAGTACTCCGAGGTTTCTGAGCTGTCCTCCGTCCTGTCTCAGTGGGACACGTCCTGGATATTTACGCATAACGTTACGTTATGTTATGTTTCCTTTTGTTACGTTATGTTGCATTATGTTACGTTGTTACATTACGCTGTTACATTGTTATGTTGTTATGTTGTTTGGTTATTATGTTACATTGTTACTTAGGTTGTTATGTTGTTACATAATGTTATGTTACGGTTGTTACGTTGTTGTTTTGGTGAACAGAGGGTTCCTGCTCCGTATAAAACATACACAGTACACAGGTGTAGAATAACAGAGACTCACTGTAACTGAAACGACATGTTTACTGAGACCAATGTGGTTCTGATGTCATTAAGAAAACATGTGAAAGAGAGGTTTCAGTTTCAGTTTCAGTTTTTTTTCTCAGCAGTGTTCATGTAAATGATTCCTCCTGCTGGTTAAAAGGAGCAACCGAGTTGATGTGATTGGCTGTAATAGTTCCAGCAGCTTCTGATAATAAATCCTCTTCAGCGCTGATGTTGGATCAGTTTAATTCTCTGAACCACATCTCCCAGAAGGCCGAGCCATTATGTGATCAGAGAGCCGAGGTCGTGCCAGCTGATCCTTTAACCCTCAGCGCTGATTCAATTATTCACATCAGAGCTGCACCAACACACGGGGTTAATTAAAGGCTGTCATGCACGGTTCTATATAAAAACATTATGGGATGTATGCAGGAACAAAGCAGGTTGTGTGTTGAAGAGAGTAAAGACAGAAGTTCATCCCATAAATCAGTCAGTGTTCCTCTGCTGCTGTCTGGATGTTCTTCACATGAGGAATCAGAGAAGCTAAAGATCGTGGTACCTCGCAACACAGGCTCATTCCGACTCGTCACGTACCGTCGAGTTAGGAATCAAAACCACTCTAGTTAGTTTAAAAACAGCATGGCTGGGCTGTAAACTAAACAGCAGTCAGCACTTCCTGTTTACTGTGACCACCGAGGGGTTTACTTCAATAGAACGCTGGGTCTGTTTATACTGGCGCTAAAGGTCGTCTATGTGGCGGCCATGACAAAGCCTCAAGGTCCGCGTCCTCAGGCTCTGTCCGTTGTTCAGTTCCAGTGGTCGGTTCCATTGTTTGGTTCCGTTGTTCCGTTATGTTGTTCCGTTATGTTGTTCCGTTACGTTATGTTGTTCCGTTATGTTGTTCCGTTCCGTTATGTTCCGTTCCATTCCGTTGTTCCGTTCCTTTGTTCCGTTCCGTTATGTTGTTCCGTTCCGTTGTTCCGTTATGTCGTTCCGTTATGTTGTTCCGTTATGTCATTCCGTTATGTTGTTCCGTTCCGTTGTTCCGTTATGTCGTTCCGTTATGTTGTTCCGTTATGTCATTCCGTTATGTTGTTCCGTTCCGTTGTTCCGTTATGTCGTTCCGTTATGTTGTTCCGTTATGTCGTTCCGTTATGTTGTTCCATTCCGTTATGTTGTTCCATTCCGTTGTTCCGTTAAGTCATTCCGTTAAGTCCTTCCGTTATGTTGTTCCGTTATGTTGTTCCGTTGTTCCGTTCCGTTGTTCCGTTATGTTGTTCCGTTCCGTTGTTCCGTTATGTCGTTCCTTTATGTCGTTCCGTTATGTCGTTCCGTTACGTTGTTCCGTTATGTTGTTCCGTTATGTTGTTCCGTTATGTTGTTCCGTTATGTTGTTCCGTTCCGTTGTTCCGTTATGTCGTTCCGTTATGTCGTTCCGTTATGTCGTTCCGTTATGTCGTTCCGTTAAGTCGTTCCGTTATGTCGTTCCGTTATGTCGTTCCGTTAAGTCGTTCCGTTAAGTCGTTCCGTTATGTTGTTCCGTTATGTTGTTCCGTTATGTTGTTCCGTTAAGTCGTTCCGTTACGTCGTTCCGTTATGTTGTTCCGTTATGTTGTTCCGTTATGTCGTTCCGTTATGTCGTTCCGTTATGTTGTTCCGTTATGTTGTTCCGTTACATTAAGTTGTTGGATTATGGTTGTTGTGTTATGATTGTTATGTTCCATTTCATTGTTACATTCTGTTGTTATGTTACATTTTTACGTTAAGTTTTTACATTACAGTTGTTACATCGTGTGTTATGTCAGGTTAAGTTTGTTATGTTTTGTTATGTTACATTGTTGCATTCTGGGTACGTGGCGTGTCACCACTCCTCATTTGCATAAAGTTGAGCTACTTTATGCAACTTGGTGGCGTCAGACGCAATTCATCACCTCTGGAAACTAACCGTTCTCTAAAAGTAGTATTTCTCTCTTTAAAGGAGAACAGGCTGGTTTCACGCTGTGATGCTTCGTTGTCGAACGCAGAGGAAACTCTGATGTCACTGCGACTGTTTGTGATTGGAGGAGATGAACCTCAGTTTATCTTTGACTAACCCTCCAGCCGCGAGGCGTTGAATACGTCCCTGTTAAAGTTCAATCAGTAAATAACTTCAGATCGACGAGGATGAGGAACGCTGCCTCGGATAAAACGCTCAGCGTGTGAATGAACAAGTGTGATCCTCCATGTTTAATTAACTCCATCACCCGAGGACTCCTCACATTACAGCACACACCACCCTCACCGTCTTCATCATCTTCATCTTCCTCTCCTTCTCCAGCCTTCCCCCGTGGAACCGACAGCATGCACACATTAACCTCCACTCACAGGAACCTTTTATATCTGTTCTTCCCTTCATCTCACGTGTTCTATTCTTTGCTTTCTGCTAATTCTAAATATTAGAGTTTATATATTGTGTCTGTGTATGAAGGCTTTGATCCAGGAGACCGTTGATGTCCCGTCCACCGCTGTGTTCACGTTAAGCTTCATCGTAAAGTCATTTTAATTCCAGTCCTGACTGACCACAGTGGTTTGGGTTTAGGTTTGGGTTTAGGTTTAGGTTTAGGTTGAACTGACAGCGTTAACCGTGTGTTCTCCGAGGCGTAGTGGAGCGTCACGGGCTGATGTTTGTTGGACTGCTGAAGTCCAGATGTGAATATGAGATAACACTGTGATTTTTACCAGGAAGACGTCACATACTAGCAGACAGACTTCGTCACGTTGATCTACAGCGCTACACCGTAACCACGGAAACCGTTATGTCGCAGGTTTGAATCCAACCAGAGAAACTAAGAAAATAGATTTAATATTTATTCATTTATTACTCTTTAAATCTCAGCAGATGTTTCAGACATCCGGACTCATCCTTCTTCTTCTTCTTCTTCTTCTTCTTCTTCTTCTTCTTCTTCTTCTTCTCTTCTTTATATTCTTCTTCGTCTGTCTTCTTCATCTTCTTCCTATTTGTCTTCTTCCTCATGTTCCTCTTCTTCTTTGTTTTCGTATTTGTATTTGCATCCTTTCCTCCTCCTGCTGCAGATGAAGCGGTAGAGCTGCTGATGGAGGAGAGCGGCCGGTAAAACAGAATAAATGGTCCATGAGGGAATAAACTGACCTGCTTTTTTCTCTTAGTCTTCTTATGAACTGTGGAGGAGGTTTTTCTCTCCATCCTCTCGGCTTCCTCTTATCGTCCTTGAAAGCTTTAAGAAAAGAAGGGGGGGGGGTGTCTTTATCTCCATATTCCAGTTCATGGCCTCTCTCTGCTCTCCTCTTCGTCACTAAGCTGTAATGTTATAATAGGCTGTCACAGATTGCTGCAGGGGGTCCGTCAGCGTCTCTGAGGACCACCAGATCCTGGTCCAGGACTCATATATAGACCTCATTTATCTACATCAGGTTATTTATAGCCAGGGAGCGCTGAGGGAGGCGTTCACTGACACCCCGTTCACATACAACAAAGAGCTCAGTATTTATCTGTTTACATCTAAAAATATACAGATGGTTTAATCCTCTGAAGCCTCAGACGGGTTTTACTCTTTCATGAGTCACTAAAACCTGCAATCATCCCTCAAATAAAGAATAGGATATAATAATACAAGTATCTGAATCTGGTAGAAACACAGGAGCTCCATTAGTCACTATAATCATTTCTCTGCAGCTTTTCATTTGTCGTCTGACCAGGAAGTGGTCCTTATCTTTAATTCATGATCTGGAGCAGGTTTATAGAGAAAAACCAGTTTCAAATGATGAATAATTCACAGTAACAACGCCATCATTTGTACGCCACGTAGTCTGTGAAGAGCTCCATAAATATGCTCCAGGCTGAAGGAGGGAGGGGTCCAACAAACACAGGACTTTAACCAGTGACGTTAGTTACACGAGTTACGTAAGTGACGTTAATGATGTTAGTTATGTTTGTTATATTAGTTATTATTAGTAAGTAGTTACAGTTAGTGACATTAATGACGTAAGCTACGTCCGTGATGTTAGTTACGATAGTTATGGTCATCAATGTTAGTCACGTTAATGACTTTAATGCCGCTAGTTACATTAGTTATGTTAGTGATGTTACTTACCTTAGTGATGTTAGTGACGCCTCTTTTCTGTACCTACTTATTTTATTACTTTACCTGTGTATTTTACTTAGTTTACCTACATATTTTACTTAGTTTACATCTTTATTTTACTTCCTTTACCTGTGTATTTTAATTAGTTTACCTACATATTTTACTTACTTTACTTGTGTATTTTACTTCCTTTACCTGTGTATTTTACTTAGTTTACATCTTTATTTTACTTCCTTTACCTGTGTATTTTACTTAGTTTACCTACATATTTTATTTACTTTACGTGTGTATTTTTCTTAGTTTACCTACATATTTTACTTAGTTTACATCTTTATTTTACTTCCTTTACCTGTGTATTTTACTTAGTTTACATCTTTATTTTACTTCCTTTACCTGTGTATTTTACTTAGTTTACCTACATATCTTATTTACTTTACGTGTGTATTTTACTTAGATTACCTACATATTTTATTTGCTTTACCTGTGTATTTTACTTAGTTTACCTACATATCTTATTTACTTTACGTGTGTATTTTACTTAGATTACCTACATATTTTATTTACTTTACCTGTGTATTTTTCTTAGTTTACCTACATATTTTATTTACTTTACGTGTGTATTTTTCTTAGTTTACCTACATATTTTATTTACTTTACGTGTGTATTTTACTTAGTTTACCTACATATCTTATTTACTTTACGTGTGTATTTTTCTTAGTTTACCTACATATTTTCCGTCTGTGCATCTCTTTGTGGATGTAAAGTGAGTCAGATCTCTAGCGGATCCAGAGTCAGTGGACTTCAGAGGATCTGAAAGGTGATCTTCCTCCGTTAAAAACTTGTTTACAGTAAGTAGTCAGTGAGCTCTCTCATTTACAGCAGCACAGCTCGTTAGGGGAGATTCACATTCACGGCTGGAAACCCGCCGAGGTCACAGGTCAGAGGTCAGAGGTCAGAGGTCATCTGGCGTTTCAATTAGTCACAATACAAGAGTTTCACTGGCTCACAGGGACAGCCCCCTCCTCCTCCTCCTCCTCCTCCTCTTCCTCCTCCTCCTGCTGCTCCTCTTCCTCCTCCTCCTCCTCCTCCTCCTGCTGCTGCTCCTCTTCCTCCTCCTCCTCCTCCTCCTCCCCTCCCCCCCCCCCCCTCCTCCTCCCCCCCCCCCTCCTCCTGCTCCTCCTGCTGCTGCTGCTCCTCCTCCTCCTCCTCCTCCTCCTGCTCCTCCTGCTGCAGCTGCTCCTCTTCCTCCTCCTCCTCCTCCTCCTCCTGCTGCTGCTGCTCCTCTTCCTCCTCCTCCTCCTCCTCCTCCTGCTGCTGCTGTTCCTCTTCCTCCTCCTCCTCTTCCTCCTCCTGCTGCTGCTGCTCCTCCTCTTCCTCCTCCTCCTCCTCCTGCTGCTGCTGTTCCTCTTCCTCCTCCTCCTCTTCCTCCACCTGCTGCTGCTGCTCCTCCTCCTCCTCTTCCTCCTCCTCCTCCTCCTCCTCCTGCTGCTGCTGTTCCTCTTCCTCCTCCTCCTCTTCCTCCTCCTGCTGCTGCTGCCCCCCCTCCTCTTCCTCCTCCTCCTCTTCCTCCTGCTGCTGCTGCTCCTCTTCCTCCTCCTCCTCTTCCTCCTCCTGCTGCTGCTGCTCCTCTTCCTCCTCCTCCTCCTCTTCCTCCTCCTGCTGCTCCTCTTCCTCCTCCTCCTCCTCCTCCACCTGCTGCTGCTGCTCCTCTTCCTCCTCCTCCTCTTCCTCCTCCTGCTGCTGCTGCTCCTCTTCCTCCTCCTCCTCCTCCTCCACCTGCTGCTGCTGCTCCTCTTCCTCCTCCTCCTCTTCCTCCTCCTGTTGCTGCTGCTCCTCTTCCTCCTCCTGCTGCTGCTGCTCCTCTTCCTCCTCCTCCTCTTCCTCCTCCTACTGCTGCTCCTCCTCTTCCTCCTCCATCACCATCTCGGTAGTGTCTAGAAGAGAACCCACAAGTTGGGGAAAGTCTTGCGACATGGTTAAGGTTAGGGTAGATCGCCGGGCAGTGAGGCTCGTGAAAGTTTTTGCAGAGCTCAGATCAGATTTCACAATTTGCAGGTTACCTTCTAGACATGACCCACCACCTCCTCCTCTTCCTCCTGTGATTGGTTAACTCTAACCTGTGAGTGTCCCGACTCAGTCGTCCGTCTGCTGACTGGAACACCTGTCACCTGATTATATACAAGACTATATATAAGAAACATCACTTCCATTGTTGGAGGTTAATTTAGAGATAATACGTTGTTTGTCTCAGCTCATTTAATTGAGATTCACACCTTTATAAAATCAGGTAAAGTAAAGCAGTTGATGAGATGAAGCAGTGAGACAAACAGCAGCTCTGACCTTTTCCCTGCAGGAAACATTTATTTTTCAGTCAGTAATGAAACCTCTGAACCATTTTTCAGCCCGTTCATGCAAAATCCAACATCATTATCTTCCTCCTCAAATGTGTCTCCGTCCTCATTTATCATCATAATTTCCTCATCGGCAGAAAACTTTGCTGTTTCACCATGGCCTGGAAACTTTTCTGCAACATGGAGGAAAAGATTCAGATTATTAAATTTAAATCTCTGTCTCCATTTCATCATTTCACACTTTACAAACCAAGTTTGTGAATCCAGCAGCTTCTGGCCAGTTCATAAACCCCCCAGAGACTAATTTATAGAAATATATGTACAATATACGTAAGTCTGAGATATATAAGTCATTGAGACGATTCAGCCTCACACTCATCTGTTGTAATGTGATTTTCTTTGGTATTTATTCCTGTTTGGAGTGTTATATATTTTTAATTTATCAATGAAACCACAGCAGGATGTCTGAAGGGAGGAAACGGAGATGCTGTTGAGGCCAGCTAGCATGTTAGCAGATAGCATTTCACTTCAGTCACTACACCACACGCCATGCTTGCCAACATTGGGAATTTGTTTCCTGCATTCTGGGGACTCAAAAAAAAAATAAAATAAAATAAAAATAATAAGAACACTGCGACAGCATTTTTAAAGCTGACCTTCAGATGAGAGCAGGTGTCAACGGGCTGCGACTCAGCTATGAAGTAAAGAAATATGTTAAAAATTTAAAATCCCTCCTAAAATACGGTGTGTGTGTGTGTGTGTGTGTGTGTGTGTGTGTGTGTGTGTTGAGCTGGATTATCACGTATCGTCATGGCTGCAGGATGAGAGGATCAGACATGGTGATTAAACTTCCTCTGAAGGCCTTTTGGTTCTTAAATCGGTTCAACAAACAGCCACCACGCACACTGAGGTATTATAATATATATATGTAATATTATATCTCCACATTTAATGAATCTCCGTCTGAAGGAAGACGAAGCTGTTTTTAACCGACGAATGTTTATCTCAGCGTTTCAGTAAATGAATTTAAATCAGAGTGAGACCTCTGCTGGTTAGAGGAAGTGACCTCGGCGGCCATCTTGTGTCCAGTCTCAGTGTCAGATGAGAGATGAAGTGCTCAGAGTAGTCCATTTATCGCTGATCAATACATCAATAGAGCGCCACCTGTGATGTCATAGATCAGTGTGGACCAATCACAGCTTCAGACTCGCTGTGATCGATTTGTTTTGTGTAGTTATAAATGAGCAGATCTCAGGTCAGTCTGTCCGTCGATAGCTCCTCAACTCTGATTTATTGTCTCAAAACAAACTGTTTTCATCTTCAATATCTTTATTGATCTTCATCTTTAGAGACGCTGAAGCTTCAGACGTTTACATCAGACCTCTTCTCTGATTTATTACCTCAGTAAACACTGTAAACATCACTTTATGGTCTCAGTCTAGTTTCAAGTGTCTGTCAATTCAGATTCAGTTCAGTTATGGTCCCATCTAGACCACAGACCATAAAGCAGAGGGTGCTTTAGGGCGGGGCTACCTGCTGATTGACAGGTCGCCCTAACCCTAACCCTAACCCTCGACCCTAACCCTAACCCACGGCGTCATCCAGTCTGGGAGTTGTCTGTGTTTTCATCTTACAACTTTAACCCTTTGTGTAAATTCACTTCATCAGGGGTTTTATAACAATTTTGGGTTCTGGAGGAGGTTCTAGTGGTCATTAAGGGAGTTCTAGTGGTAACTGAGATGGCTCTAAGGGTCCTATGGTTGATGTTAGTGGTCCTTTAGGAGGTTCTAGTGGTCATTAAGGGAGTTCTAGTGGTAACTGGGATGGTTCTGAGGGTCCTATAGTTGATGTTAGTGGTCCTATAGAAGGTTCTAGTGGTCATTAAGGGAGTTCTAGTGGTAACTGGGATGGTTCTAAGGGTCCTATAGTTGATGTTAGTGGTCCTTTAGGAGGTTCTAGTGGTCATTAGGGAGTTCTAGTGGTAACTGGGATGGTTCTGAGGGTCCTATAGCTGATGTTAGTGGTCCTTTAGGAGGTTCTAGTGGTCATTAAGGGAGTTCTAGTGGTAACTGGGATAGTTCTGAGGGTCCTATAGCTGATGTTAGTGGTCCTTTAGGAGGTTCTAGTGGTCATTAGGGAGTTCTAGTGGTAACTGGGATGGTTCTGAGGGTCCTATAGCTGATGTTAGTGGTCCTTTAGGAGGTTCTAGTGGTCATTAAGAGAGTTCTAGTGGTAACTGGGATGGTTCTGAGGGTCCTATAGCTGATGTTAGTGGTCCTTTAGGAGGTTGTTCAGGATTATTCTTGATTATATGTGCTGGGTGATGTAATTTCTTTTTCATTTCTCAAAGTAGAATCATGAGAGACATGTTCTCCAGTAGAACCATGAGAGACATGTTCTCCAGTAGAACCATGAGAGCTGTGCAGTCTGAAGTGTTTATACAGGGAAATGTGTAATTATTCTGTTTGCCAACTGACTCACAACACCGGTGTTTCAGACGATTGTGAGCCTCCAGAGGAGCTGCTGGTCAACAACAGAGTGTGTGTGTGTGTGTGTGTGTTTGTGTGTGTGTGTGTGTTCAGTCCTTATTAATGTGAACCATCGACAGCTGAGGAATAAATTTACATTTTCTTCTCTTCCTCTTTTATTCATTTCTATTCATTTCTTCGTCTCTTCTGCTGCTCAGCTGCTGCATAATTGGTGTGTGTGTGTGTGTGTGTGTGTGTATTGTGTGTATGTATGTCTGCTGATACTGTCTATATTAGGGAGTTCTAGTGGTAACTGGGATGGTTCTGAGGGTCCTATAGTTGATGTTAGTGTTTTAGGAGTTCTAGTGGTCATTAGGGAGTTCTAGTGGTAACTGGGATGGTTCTAAGGGTCCTATAGTTGATGTTAGTGGTCCTTTAGGAGGTTCTAGTGGTCATTAGGGAGTTCTAGTGGTAACTGGGATGGTTCTGAGGGTCCTATAGTTGATGTTAGTGGTCCTTTAGGAGGTTCTAGTGGTCATTAGGGAGTTCTAGTGGTAACTGGGATGGTTCTAAGGGTCCTATAGTTGATGTTAGTGGTCCTTCAGGAGGTTCTAGTGGTCATTAGGGAGTTCTAGTGGTAACTGGGATGGTTCTAAGGGTCCTATAGTTGATGTTAGTGGTCCTTCAGGAGGTTCTAGTGGTCATTAGGGAGTTCTAGTGGTAACTGGGATGGTTCTAAGGGTCCTATAGTTGATGTTAGTGGTCCTTCAGGAGGTTCTAGTGGTCATTAAGGGAGTTCTAGTGGTAACTGGGATGGTTCTAAGGGTCCTATAGTTGATGTTAGTGGTCCTTTAGGAGGTTCTAGTGGTCATTAAGGGAGTTCTAGTGGTAACTGGGATGGTTCTGAGGGTCCTATAGTTGATGTTAGTGGTCCTATAGAAGGTTCTATTGGTCATTAAGGGAGTTCTAGTGGTAACTGAGGTGGTTCTTTTAACGCCACTAATTTCTTCAACGCAATATCACAGACGATTTTCAGAAGTTGTATCGAGTTTAAAACTAGAGAGAAGATCCTGGTCTCATCTGAAACTGGAGAACCTGATGGAACCATCAGTACCAACCAGGTCAGACTACTACTACTACTACTACTACTACTACTACTACTACTACATACTGGTCTCATCTGAAACTAGAGAACCTGATGGATCCATCGGTACCAACCAGGTCAGACTACTACTACTACTACTACTACTACTACTAGTACTACTACATACTGGTCTCATCTGAAGAAGAAGAAGAAGAAGAAGATCTACCTTTATTAGTCCCACAGTGGGGAAATTCAATTTACACTCTGTTAAACTCATACATGGTACATGCAGACCTGAAACACACATACATGCATTAATGGAGAGATGTCAGAGTGAGGGGGCTGCTCCTGACAAGCGCCCAGAGCAGTTGGGGGTTTGGTGCCTTGCTCAGGGGCACCTCGGCAGTGCCCAAGAGGTAAACTGGCACCTCTCCAGCTACCAGTTCACACTCAGTTTTTGGTCCATGTCGGGACTTGAACCGGTGACCCTCCGAACCTGATGGATCCATCAGTACCAACCAGGTCAGACTACTACTACTACTACTACTACATCCTGGTCTCATCTGAGACCTGATGGATCCATTGGTACCAACCGGTCAGACTACTACTACTACTACTACTACTACTACTACTACTACTACTACATCCTGGTCTCATCTGAGACTAGAGAACCTGATGGATCCATCAGTACCAACCAGGTCAGCACTACTCACTACTACTACTACTACTACTACTACCACTACTTGTTGTCTGTTGGGCTGCAGTTTGCCATGTTCTGATTGGAGCAGATTGTTGATGCTAAAGTCAGAACCTGGGAGGGTTTCTGGACAATATCTGGTATTGATTAGTGTTGTTATTGATTTACTATAATCAATATATACATACATTTACATACAGCAGCATATTAGTCCACTAAGATGTTGATCAGAGGATTAAATACTGGACTGATCTCCTTTAAGGTTTTTAATGTTCACCTTTAGAACAGATGAGAACGTGATTCAGTCCTGTTGCAGGTTCTGTCAGCAGCATTAGAACCAGATGTTGTTAATTATGAAAAGCCTCCGTTGTTGTTAGAACAGCTTCACACACACACACACACACACACACACACACACACACACACACACACACAGCTATCTATTATGAATGTGGTTTCTCATTTAGCAAGAGGCGTTTTATTCTCATGCTTCTGACTAGCACTTTTTTTAGTGTGTGTGTGTGTGTGTACGTGCGCGTGCATGCGTGCGTGCGTGTGTGTGCGGCAGCGAAGCAGCGTTCGGTCACATCGAAGCATCAATGATTCAGACTCAAAACAGCAACAATTTTTACTTTATGAAACGTTAAACAGGCTGAATGTGTGTGATGTCAGAGTGATGTCAGCGTTACATCACTGTGACGTCAGAGTGATGTCACAGTGATGTCACAGTTACATCACTCTGATGTCAGAGTGATGTCACAGTTACATCACTGTGATGTCAGAGTGACGTCAGAGTGATGTCACAGTTACATCACTCTCATGTCAGAGTGATGTCACAGTTACATCACTCTCATGTCAGAGTGATGTCAGAGTGATGTCACAGTTACATCACTCTCATAAATGTCAGTGGGATGTCAGAGTGATGTCACAGTTACATCACTGTGATGGCAGAGTGATGTCAGAGTGATGTCAGTGATGTAGAGGGTGATGTCAGTGTGATGTCAGAGTGATGTCAGAGTGATGTCAGCGTGATGTCAGAGTGATGTCAGCGTGATGTCAGAGTGATGTCAGAGTGATGTCAGTGTCATCACCTGATGATGAAGGTGATTCTGTGGAAAGTCAACTTCACGTTAACGTTCAGGAAACATTTCAGAACTCTAATGTAACTGTTCATCAGTAGAACATTGTGCTGGTTCTGGTCCTGGTTCCCCAGGACAGTCCAGGACAGTCCAGGACAGTCCAGGACAGTCCAGGACTACAGACAGGTGAACAACCACTTTATTTGTCTCACTCCAGCAGACCTGAGGTCAGTTACCTCCACCTGGATCCTCCTGAGACCAGTGGTTGACTTTGAGGTTTTGTCTCTCTGAGTCTTTGAGTCCTGTCTCTGTAGTTTGTGTCCAAGGTGACGCTGAACTTTGTGTCAGTGACGGATCACCTCGTCTCCTCCTTCAAACCTTCACAACATCTCTCAGGCAGCCAATCAGAGGCTGCGACCTTGTCTCAGTCTGTGTGTGTGTTTGTGTGTGTGTGTGTGTGTGTGTGTGTGTGTGTGTGTGTGTGTGTGCGTCACTATTTCAACAGTCAAGTGTACAAAATTAGAAACACACACTCAGAGTCCAGGTGTGTGTGTCAAAGTCATATGACCGTCCTTCATCAAGGAGGGGGTGTGTGTGTGTGTGTGTGTGTGTGTGTGTGTGTGTGTGTGTGTCTCATTAGTACACACTCATGCACAAATGTTGGTGTTTATGTATGAGCAGCTAATCGATCATTAACCTTCTTTTCTATTGATGATGAACCAGAGTGAAGGAGGGTCGACGCCCTCTGTAGGACGCACACTTCAACTACACACAACTCACACATCACATGCAGATCTAATATTCAGACCGCATCACTACACACAACACACACAATAATATATACCAGTCCATATATGTATATATAGGAGGAGGAGAGTCAGCAGCTCTCTGGCTCCTCCGTGTGGACGCCGTCTGAACTGCAGCTTCAGCCCCTGAAACGCTGCGTCAGCCCTGATTTCTGCTGATCGGCTGAAAACTGAACAGTGTTTAGTTTAAACATCGAGTTTCTGTCAGCGGCAGCGAACTGAGCGTTTATTATTCATAAATCCATCCGTCTGCAGAGGAGCCGCTCCAAGTACTCCGTTTACTGCCGTTAATGTCACATTTATCCTCTCACTGGGGAAAACCTGATTAACCCTCTGAGACCCGCAACAGAGCCGTTCTGGTCTTGTTTAGGGGGTCCAGGGGGTCTTTAGGGGTCCAGGGGGTCTTTAGGGGTCTTTAGGGGGTCCAGGGTGTCTTTAGGAGTCTTTAGGGGGTCCAGGGGGTCTTTAGGAGTCTTTAGGGGGTCCAGGGGGTCTTTAGGAGTCTTTAGGGGTCCAGGGGGTCTTTAGGGGTCTTTAGGGGGTCCAGGGCATCTTTAGGGGTCCAGGGGGTCTTTAGGAGTCTTTAGGGGGTCCAGGGGGTCTTTAGGAGTCTTTAGGGGGTCCAGGGGGTCTTTAGGGGTCCAGGAGGTCTTTAGGAGTCTTTAGGGGGTCCAGGGGGTCTTTAGGGGTCCAGGGGGTCTTTAGGGGGAGACAGCAGGTCGCTAGCAGACGTCACATAGAAGTTTTCACGTAGAGGCAAAAAAAAGAAAAAAAAAAAGAAGAAAATTCAGCCTGAAAAAATGTATTTGTTTATGAAAACTTCTGTTTCACAGGATGAAAAGGACCTAAAGAAATGTTCCTCTTTCTTTTCCCAGCATCCTTCAGGTCACAGTGACTCTTTTTCTATCCAGTCTGGTCGCTTCATGAGTGTCTCTCTCTGTCAGATATGGCGACATGGTACCGAAGACCATCATGGGGAAGATCTTCGGCTCCGTCTGCTCTCTGAGCGGCGTCCTCGTCATCGCCCTGCCGGTTCCCGTCATCGTCTCCAACTTCAGCCGAATCTACCACCAGAGCCAGAGAGCCGAGAAGAGGCGAGCGCAGAAGGTGACGAGCACAAAACACAAACTCGCCTCACAGATGACGTCTGTCACCTCAGTTTGAACCACGAGAAGGGAGAAAAACAGCAAACGCAGGGAGTCTCTTTAAATGTTGACACCAGTTTACTGAGGTCGATCAGTCAGACCTGGTCTGGTGGTCCCGGTGTCCCCGTGGAGCCGACAGGTTCAATACACCAGCTGTGAACTTCCTGTTCGCTCAGTGTGTCTGTAGTAAATATACATGTGCAGATGTTTGAAAGTCGAACACACACGAGGTCTGATCACAGCTGCTTCATTCAGCAGCTTCTGTTTCACCCTCAGAGAGCTTCACTTCCTCCCAACACCAACACGTGAGACGAGGCCTGTAGTTTATCCTCCAGTGACACCGACACAACATCAACTGGTGGCTCCTGTACTTATTACTATTATCCATTATTATTAGATCTGTTATGAATAAAACAATACATATAAAATACTACAGAGCCCCATGAATCCTGAAAGACTAGATTATTTTATCTTGTGTGCACAAGATATTAACCTGCACTCACAAGTTACCATATTACTGGGATGTATTATTGTTATTGTTCACACAAGGTGTCATCTTTTTGCACAAGTTGTAATTTTGGGGCAGCAGGGTGGTGCAGAGGTTTGCACTGTCGCCTCAGTGCACTCTTCTGTGTGGAGTCTGCATGTTCTCCCCGTGTCAGCGTGGGTTTTCTCCGGGTTCTCCAGCTTCCTCCCACAGTCCAAAGAGGTAGAGGTTAATTGATTGGATTGTAGGTGTGAATGTGAGCGTGAATGTTGTCTGTCTCTATGTGACCTGTGATGGACTGGCGACCTGTCCAGGTGAACCCACCTTCACCCAGTGCCAGCTGGGATCAGGTCCAGACCCCCCGCGACCCCTAACGGGATAAACGGTTGAGAAGATGGATGGATGTTAGTATCTTGTTACACAAGTCAGTATTTTGTAGCAGAAGTTCTTTTCTTGTACATGCAAAATATTTTATTTGTGCACCTTATGTTGCATTTAATAAATATTTCTTCATGATTTCAGGGCGTTTTGTATAACCCATTAATTAATCTATTAATTAGTCATAAATCTGACACTATCCTGAATTCACCAAATAAAAAAGTCATCCCAGAGTCTTTTTAGTTTTCAGTCAGCTGGTTACATGTAGACGACTTTCATCATGTGAAAATGACAAAATAAATCATGAGAAAACAAATATAATAATTATTACATCATAACCTGTTTATCTTCCTATAGACATTTGACCAGATGGACGTTCCGCTGGCCTCAGTGTTCTCCTGTCTGCCATCGTGTTGCTTTAGAACGACAGATGAAGTCACTTGTTCACACACACTGTTGGACGGGCTAGCTGGACGTCTGTAACATGTGTATGTGTTCACAAACAGAAAACCAGGCTTGCTAGAATTCGCGCGGTGAAGAGCGGAGGGGCTAACGCTTATTTGCAGTACAAACGCAGCCTGCTGCTGATTGACCCCGACGAGGAGGTAACCACGGAAATGCAGTCGTTGTCGGATGGTGCTGGTGTCATTCATCCTTTGATTTCTTCCTCTTCTGTCATGTTTTCTTTCTCCTGGTTGAGCTGTGAGCAAACACGCTGCAGGCTGCTGCATGCCGGCGTCGGCCGGAGGGGGATTGGCTGTTAACCTTCCTCTCTGTCCTCATTCAGGGATGTTCCTCTGCATTCGTCTGTCTCTCTGTTCATCCATGTCTCTGGTTCAGCAGTAACATTTGTTCCACTGGAACCAGTTGATAGCAAAACCACTGGATGTTATTTTTTACTTTCACCACCAAATATTTTCCCTTATTGTGCTGCTCTCAGCTGCAGGGCTGAATGCTGGTGAGGTCAGCTAAAGTACCCCTGAACCAGACCAGACCAGACCAGACCAGACCGTTGTGGCATTACTTCCTCTAGTGGAATCGATTTGCCTCTTTGGCCAACAGCACTCTCAATAAATATGCTGTTTTCTTGTTCTGTGAGAAGCTTTTGTGAGAAATGGTCGTATAAATCATTTGGAACAGTGGCAATCTGAAAAAGCCGATTCTGTCATTAGTACAGAAGACTTGTTGCTAGTGCAAGTTGCTGACAGAAATTTATGATCAACTTTTCGTCAGCGTCCCACCTTTCAGTTCAGCTCAGTATCACAGATCATTGGTAGAAGACACTAAAGCTGGGTCTACACTGTACGATTTCAGCCCATTTCTGGCCACAGTTTTGAGCTGACGACTCGTTTTAGAGTCGAACTGAATTTTTTCGTAGTATTGTGACACCCGTGTTTCGTTGGGTGTCGTTTGCCGTGCAGTGTACAGGGAACAGTGAAGACTGATTAACCCTTGTCTGTCCACAGGCTCTCATACAGTTGAAGCAGAACCACTAGCCTATTCCCCAACGTCAGCACCTTTTTTCTACTGTTTTTGAGTAATTAGAGGGTAGAAAAAAAAAAAAAAAAAAAAAAAAATTTTAAAAAAATGTAGCTAGCTTACCTTCAATTCCCTTTTAAAAAGGGGAAAAAATTTTTTCCCCTTTTTTTTTCCCCCCCTAAAAAAATAAAATTTTGGTTTTTTTTTTTATATATTTAAATAAAAAAGAGGGAAAAAAAAAAAAAAAAAAACATAATTATTTTTTTTTTTTTTTTTATTTTTATATTTATAAAAATATACTTCTAAAAAAACATTTTTTCTTTCCCCAAAATATTAAAAAAAATTTTATTTAAAAATAAAAACAAAAAGAAAAAGGGGGGAGGGAAGATGGGAAAAAAAATTTGAGGATGAAAAAAATTTGACGATCGGACCGTACAGTGTGATCGTTCAGGTCATGGCTGACGGTCGGACCATACAGTGTGATCGTTCAGGTCATGGCTGACGATCGGACCGTACAGTGTGATCGTTCAGGTCATGGCTGACGATCGGACCGTACAGTGTGATCGTTCAGGTCATGGCTGACGATCGGACCGTACAGTGTGATCGTTCAGGTCATGGCTGACGATCGGACCGTACAGTGTGATCGTTCAGGTCATGGCTGACGATCGGACCGTACAGTGTGATCACTCAGGTCATGGCTGACGATCAGAATGTACAGTCTGAGATCATAAAACGTGAACTTTGGCTTTACATCGCAAAGGATCTTCTTGCCCAATAGGAGTAAGACTTACACACCATTTCTAAAATCGTACAGTGTATGGCGAGTTTTAGGTGGGCTGATGAAAACCTTGAGCTCTGAAGTTTGTGCTGCTGATGTGGCTTTGAAACAGAAATGTCACTGTTGAACTGTCTGTCCATCCGTCTCTGTCTTGTCTGTGGCTGCATCACTGACTCAATTTTATTCCTGCTTTTCTTATTTTCTGTCATTTGTTCACTTTAGCATCTCCTTATTCTCTCTCAGCTTTGCTCTCACATTGAGAGCAAATCATCCACCCCACTGTGCATTAGTCCATTACACTAACTCGCCTGTGCATGACCTGGTCCTCAGGTGTGACACACCTCACCAACAGGAAACCAACAGCTTCATCTTGTACATTTTGATTGGCCCTCCCATGCAGCTCAGCTGCCGACTGACTGATCTGCGCCGCTCATGACATCATCAACACGTGTCGCCGCCGTGTGGAAGAATGAGATCCGGCTGAGCTGCATGTCAATCAGACAGCCACGCCACAGTGCACAGGGGTGGAGTCAATGCGATGCAGGGGTGATGGTGGACAACATTGCCGCTCAACAAACTCAGTCTGACACTTTGAGAAATACCTTGTTATATGTCTTACCCAGAGTCAGATGAGGTACGTTGTATATAAATTGAAAAGACGTGTCTGGGACATATTTGAACTAAGCTAAGTGCTAAGCTAGGCTAGCAGTCAGAGCTCACACCTGGTGACCCTAAATTTGCAAGCCAGGAGGAAGCGCACAGAGGGAGATGCATCACCTCCTTTAGAGGTTTTCTTTGAGGGTTCAGGAGTAGGATTCATTATGTTCTTTGGAGTGACCAGTGAGGTTTGTGACTTCCGTTAGAGTCCTTAGGATTAGTCTGTCACTTTCTGTTGTGTCCCAGGCAGGAGGTCCATGACTTATTTTAGGGTCGTATTTTAGGGTCTTTTTCACTTCTTTCAAGTTACCCTAGCAAGAGGGTCCCAGGTGTGAGGTGTGTCAGTTCCTCAAGGGAACCAGGAGTGAGGTGCATCAGTTCCTTTAGGGTACCAGGACTGAGGTGCATAACTTTCATAGTGCCCCCAGGAGTGATGTTAGGGTCATGTCACTGAGTCAGGAACTTGGAGTTCTCAGGAGTAAGGTCCATAAGGTTCATATTGCTGACTTCTTTTTGAGTCGCTAAAAGTATGTTACATGACTTCTTTTAGGGTCCCCAGGAGTGAGGTTCATGACTTCCTTGTACCCCTGGTGGGTTAGTCCAGGGCTGGTTTTCTGATTCTGCGGGAGACAGGTAACCAGCATACTTCCTAAAATGTCTGGCTGTTCCTTTGGCAGTACCTGACTTCTTGTCCAGTGATGTTCAGTCCCTCAGTCCGTCCACCTGCCTCACATTCAGTCTGAACCCCTGAGCAACATGAGTACGGTGGCTCTCTTGGATCAAATGAGGCTTCAGTCAAAGCAAGTAAAAACATTTAGAGAAGCAGTGATAAAGCTGCTGAACAGCTACTGTCGATGGCCTGAGTTTGAACCAGTGAGCGACCCATCAGTTTCTAACCAATTCTGAACCAAGAGGGGGCTGTGGGTAAAATCCTGGACAGATAAAGCATTCTTACAGCAGAGTGTCAGAAGAAGGTGGTGAGAACATTAGCCCTGTCCATGTGTGAGTCGCAGTGGGACTGCCCATCTTAGTGGTGTGGTTCTGGGTGAGCTGGAAATGGGCTCACTGTGTGGTCATGTGGTTTGTGTCCCGAAGGCGTCCAAGGAAGCAGGACAGGCGCTGGTGTGTAAAGCCAACCCAAACTTCGACGTTCACCAAAATCACCTTCTACACTGTCTGGAGAAGACCACGGTGAGAACACAAAACATACACAAAGACTAATACACACATTGAGATTACCAAAATAAAGTCCTAAATAATCCACAAAGAAAAACATAAGTGATACTACAAGGTGACCTGCATCTTCGAGACCAACGTGACCAAATACCAGATAGTGCCAAATCTGAGGTGCTTTTTTGATGCTACAACTAGGAGTCATTAAAGTATCACATCCTACACAGAGTGCCTTGTTAAATGCTCCACCTTTAACCTTTAACTTCCTGACGCTTTATCTGCCTCAGAACCACGAGTTTGTGGATGAGAAGACGTACGAGACGAGCTGCCGGGAGGTTACTCTGGTGAAGCAGGTGTCTCGCTCTTCCTCCATGTCTTCCTCACCTCACGGCTTCACCTCCTGCTGCGCCCGCAGGAAGAGGAAGACCTTCAATGTCCCCAACTCCAACATGTCTGTGGGTCTGCATGGCAGCGTCCAGGAGCTGAGCACCATCCAGATCAAAGAGAGACCGCTCACCAACAGGTAATATGTCAATATGAGGTTTGAGGAGGAGGTCTTGAAGAGGTTTACGTGGGTAATGGAGGAGGTTGTGGTCACTGAGGGCAACATATGCTCACTCCCAACCCGTCAAATACTGCCAGTGCCCCTCGGAGTACCCCTCTAGCGTTACTTTTCAACGGACTAGGGACGAGGTGTCAATATACGCTTGTTACATGCATAGAGTCCTTTCAAAATAGACATCCGTTTTCACAAGAAGATAGGTTTAGGCAACACAACCACTTAGTTAGGGTTAGAAAACGATCGTGGCTGATGTAACTCAAGTGACTCACAGGACTGAAGATACAGAAGAGACAGACATCAGTCTCCTGGATGAAAGTCTTGTTTGTTTGACCCGTCCACCTCCCGCCTGCCCTGAACGGACTCTCACACTATTAATACTACGTCACTGCTCCAGCCATTGATTAACACCGTGGGTGGGTTTAAACGCCCGGTTCTTCACATGCTGTGGCTTAAGGATGCCTCTGTGAATCCATCTCTGATACGGGGGGCACTAACCAAACTGCAGTGTTTGAGGAGTTGGGAGTGAGAATGGGTTGCTAGGGGGGTATTAGAGGTTCTAATGGTGCTTAAGTAGGTACTAGATGAGGTACTAGGTAAGTACTAGAAGAGGGTCCTTAGGGAGGTATTAGATGCAACTGAGGTTAAGGCTGCAGGATATTGGAAAATACTTTGCAACAAATTGTCACCATTTGGACCTGAATCCTTCAACAACAACACCAAATACAAGAGCTGCAATGATAATCAAGTAGTTGTCAAACACTCAATCACCAACTGTTTTAATAATCGATTATTTGGTTTGAGTCATTTTTGAAGGTTAAAAAGCTCTCTGATTCCAGCTTGTTAAATGTTTTTAAATATTTTCTGGTTTCTTGACCAAACAACTAATCGATTAATCAAGAAAATAAACAATGAAAATAATCGTTAGTTGCAGTCCTACTAAATACGTACATATATCCACTGGTTTTCAGCTGAACATAATAAAATGATGGTTGAACTGTTTGACTGAACTATGATTTGAGGTGAATGCAAATTCCTGGGCTAGGATATAAAGGAAAATATTGTGTATTTATGTTTTAATGCTCAGTAGCTGCCTCTGAATCTGTAAGATGTAGTTTTAGAGAAGCATTGAGGAGGAGACGTTAACTGATATATTATAAACAGCACCAGAGCCTCACACTCCCAGACATACTGTATATAAACACATGGCCCCAGAGATCATGTGACAGGGTATTCCCATGTAGAGTCAGAGAGCTGGAATCCAGAATATGTCCAGCTGTGGGAGGTCTGGGAGGTCTGGGAACGTTCTCCTAAACATGGACAGCTGGGAGACCATCTCATCCCTATTACAGCCTCCTCCTGTTTCAGTCTCCCAGTTTCAGTCTCTCAGTATCAGTCTCCCAGTTTCAGTCTCTCAGTTTCAGTCTCTCAGTATCAGTCTCTCAGTTTCATTCTCTCAGTTTCAGTCTCTCAGTATCAGTCTCTCAGTTTCAGTCTCTCAGTTTCAGTCTCCCAGTTTCAGTCTCCCAGTTTCAGTCTCCCAGTTTCAGTCTCTCAGTTTCAGTCTCTCAGTTTCAGTCTCTCAGTTTCAGTCTCCCAGTTTCAGTCTCCCAGTTTCAGTCTCTCAGTATCAGTCTCTCAGTATCAGTCTCCCAGTTTCAGTCTCCCAGTTTCAGTCTCCCAGTTTCAGTCTCTCAGTATCAGTCTCTCAGTATCAGTCTCCCAGTTTCAGTCTCCCAGTTTCAGTCTCCCAGTTTCAGCCTCTCAGTTTCAGTCTCCCAGTTTCAGTCTCTCAGTTTCAGTCTCCCAGTTTCAGTCTCCCAGTTTCAGTCTCTCAGTATCAGTCTCCCAGTTTCAGTCTCTCAGTATCAGTCTCCCAGTTTCAGTCTCTCAGTATCAGTCTCCCAGTTTCAGTCTCCCCGTTTCAGTCTCTCAGTATCAGTCTCCCAGTATCAGTCTCCCAGTTTCAGTCTCCCAGTTTCAGTCTCCCAGTTTCAGTCTCTCAGTATCAGTCTCCCAGTTTCAGTCTCCCAGTTTCAGTCTCTCAGTATCAGTCTCTCAGTTTCAGTCTACCAGTTTCAGTCTCCCAGTTTCAGTCTCTCAGTATCAGTCTCCCAGTTTCAGTCTCCCAGTTTCAGTCTCTCAGTATCAGTCTCCCAGTTTCAGTCTCCCAGTTTCAGTCTCTCAGTATCAGTCTCCCAGTTTCAGTCTCTCAGTATCAGTCTCCCAGTATCAGTCTCCCAGTTTCAGTCTCCCAGTTTCAGTCTCCCAGTTTCAGTCTCCCAGTTTCAGTCTCCCAGTTTCAGTCTTAGCCTCTTCATTCATTCTCTGTCTGGTTTTTGCTGTGTGGATGAAAATGGGACACGGTAATGCTGATAATTCACAGCGGACCTGATGTGCGTAGTTGTCAAACAGCCTTGAACATACGTGTGCTGATGTGTCTCCTCTCTTCCTGTAGTCGTTCCAGTCGATCCAGCCTGAACGCTAAATTTGAGGAGACGGTTCCCCTGAACTGCGACCAGCCGTACATCACCGCCGCCGTCATCAGCATGCCCACACCGCCGGGCACCACGCCCGAAGGCGACGGATCATCCAGCTCCGTCGACTACTCCCAGACTAACATCGTCCGGGTGTCCGCACTCTAGGTACCAACATCCCCTCCAACATGGAAATAAAACCCAACCAGCAGGCGGACAACGGGTCGAGGGTCGGGAGTCACGGCCCGCTACACCTCAGACTCAGAGGGCGGGGATTGGCTCGTGTCCACAACAGAAGTGCCGGGTTAGCAAACCTCTCCTGGAGGTCATTCTGTACGCGCTAAAACTCCGCTAACCCGCCTTGGATCGCTTTCTTTCTTTCGTCTTCTAGGAAGGATTTTCCTTCCAGCCGTCAAACATCCGAAAAGAGAAAATGGTAGCACTTTGGCTGACGACTGATCTCTGTCCCTGAGAAATTTAAATCGTCACCACTGTATGTCTTTAAAGTTGATGTCTTCAAACACAATGACAGCTGATGCTAACGTAGTTTTCTTAACTTAGAATGGAGTTTAAAGGAAATGTCTGATATTTTGGTAATGACACTGTTAGCATCGTACCAGAGTTACATGAGAAAATAGGCTCACACGTTAGCCTTGCTGCTAACTGCTAGCCTAGCTCCAAAGATAGATAGAGGAGCTTGACAAATACATGACGCAAAAATGCAAAATACTGCAAATATTATATACTATACATCTAGAGCTTTTATTGTGAAAGGTTAGAGCGGTCTTTATTAGCAGCCTTAATTAGCGGAATTAGTTAGGGGACTTTCTTAGCAGACTTTATTCACGGTGTTGTTGGTATCCATGGAGACAAGCTCCTCCTTCTCTCTGGCACCACTAGAGCGAATGAACAGCAGTGTCCTCTGATTTATAAGCTAACGGCTCCTAAAACCACAACGTCTCATAGTCTGCTTGGGTGAAATAAACCAGATAAAAAAATGTAAAGATCAGAAGTTGTTGGAAGGTATTTAGCTTTCATTAGCGAGGCTAGCAGTTTGCCCACATGTCTCTGGGTCTATTAGCCCTGATTCAGAACTGTCATATTTTGTTTTTTTGTGCGTTCTTATGTAAAACTTCTCATTGAAATCAATCAAGTGATCACAAAATCTATTATGGGAAGAATGTTGAAAATAGGAACTCGCTATGTGGTTGGAAATCTTCCATTTTTAAGGTGTTTTATATATGTAATATAATATATTAGATATATATATTTTATTATATATATAATAAAGCTGGCCATCCGGTGAATTCGTATTTTCAACTTGTATTTAGCGCTTCGTATGTCACATAGTTTTACTATGCAAACCTTCTGCAGCTCTACGAGCAGGACTACAGCCACCACTGACAACACTGAGGTCACCTGCTCTCTATTTTATAACCTGTATAAAGATAATCCTATATTACATATATATGTATTTATTTAATCCATATTCAAGCCAACAAAAGCCAAAGAAAAAACAAATTTACAAGACAGTTTTATTCCTGGCAGAGTGCATTTAAAAGGAAATACTTAGTAACTTACTTAGTAAATAAAATATGCAATTTTTAAAAAAAAAATAATTGGGGAGCATTTCGGGGGGACTGTTTTGTGTTTTATTTTTATTTCATTTTATTTATTTATTTTTTAATGAATTATTTGTATTTATCATTTCACTGTTCACAATTATTTATTTTTATTTATTATTTATTTAATTATATTTGTGTTTGTTTTTGCTACATTGATATATGTACTGATTTTTATCCAGCTCAGTCTCATGATAAAGTTACAAAATTTTACCTTTTTGATTCATGTAGGTAAACACAAATTTCCACTTTTTTATGATGCTCAATACAACATTTTTCCTACAAATGCCAATTTCCATTCTAGTATTTTCAAAATAAACCTACTTGGTTAGGTTTAAGAAAAGAGAAAAGATTGTGGTTTAGTTTAAAATAACTCCAGATGTGGCGTAACTTCATTACAGAAGTTAACTTCATTACAGAAAGAAAAAAAAAATAAATCAGATGTGGCGTAACTTAATACAGAAGTTACATGACAAAAAATACTTCGGTTTAGGAAAAGATGGTGGTTTGGGTTAAAATAACTCCAGATGTGGCGTAACTTAAGTACAGAAGTTACGTGACAAAAAATACTTAGGTTTTGGAAAAGATTCTTTAATGGTGACCATGATTTGCGTCTATGTACACAAATCAATACATTAAATTTTGTGACTATTTACGAACTGCTGTGCAACTGGGCTGTTTTATTTGACATCTGAAATACCCAGGCGGTGATAGTTCTGGATCAGGGCCACATATACAGTAAATAGCTAATAGATGTGGTTCCCACAATGCTGAGCATTTCCTTTAAACGGATGATTTAGTGGATGCGGTTTTGTATTGGTAGAAGAGGAGGGAAGCCCTCTCAGCATGTCCAGTATCTGTGAGTGTGTTTGGGTGCATGGATCAGTGTTTCCAGGTGTGTCCGGACGTTGCATGCAGATCTGATCTGATCCGCCGCTGTGATGTCATGAGTTGTCATGGATACAAGCAGTCCGGGTCCTGACTCTGTATATATATGTTTTTTACCTACTGCCTTCCTCTCTGCTCTACACAAACATCTGGAAAACCTTGATGTCAGTTTGTGATGAACTGTTTTAGCCGTTGCACCGGAGCGTTGATCTTCGTCGTCCTGCCTGCAGATTTGTTTAACGCACATGTAGCCTAAAGATGCTTTTCTGTTCTTAATGTAGCCAGTGTTTCTCATGACGGAGCTGATTTCAGGGAGATTCGAGGATGTTTCTGAAGATATAAATTACCATCGATGTACTGTATTTAATAACTATTATAGCTACTGTTATTGCAACAATAACCCCCATAAACTTAGAGTATCCTGAAGGCCGTACGCCCATATTATTGTCCCCAGAAAATCAAGCAGAGTTAACATCGTTAGCTGCTTCTTAGTTTAACAATTTCCAAACTGTGTCAACTTCTGTTTTATGAATTATGCCGGGTTCAGACTACATGATATCAGCCCAGTTATTAATAGACTGACCCGACTGTCGTAGTGCGTTGGCTTGGATCAGAAACATCGATGGCCCTTGGGTCAATCAATGGCTTCAACACTTAGTCTAATGACAACTGACGCCGTGGACACTTCACCGTGGATACTGAACGTCAGCAGATACCGCGAACACATTGTGACAACTAACCTCCATTATGTAATTTTATTTATTTAATTTATTTATTTTGTCTTCCACGACATGTTCCCTCACATTTGTGACTTTGACCAATAGCAGCGCAGACAGCTCTTCAGCTGTAAACATGACAACGCAAAAGAAAAATGAACCTGCAGCACCACCAACATCTGTATGCAGTAATCTCCTAATCTGACACAGTGATCGTCGTAACAGAAATATCACGTAGTCTGAACCGGCATCATCCGAACTACAACATGAACAGTTGACTGTGGAAATGACAATGACTGCTAACGTTTGCTAGCAGAATAATGAGTCTAAATCAATAAATTATCTAGTGTTAGCCGCACGCCATTTTCCTTTCCATACAATGTAGCTAGCTTAGCTAGCTTAGCCAAAATACAAAATGAACAGTTGACTTACAAATAACTCTGTTGGCTAAGCTATTTATTAATATTCTAAAAGTTAGCAATGACTGCTAACTTTTACTGACAGAACACTGAGCCTGTTAGTCAATAAATGATGTAGTGTTAGCCGTGTCATTTCCTGTATGATGTAGCCTAGCTAGAAATGGAGCACTGAGCGTATGGAGCAACAGATAAACCTACATAACAGTCTGAATTTCTCAGTTCTACTTTAAAGCACATTACAGTAATATTTGTAAGACTTTAATCAGGATCTTTGCATATTCAGAGTTGAACAGCAGCTCATCCTGTTAGCTAACATAGCATTAGCTCAGCAGCTCGAGGACTGACTGAGAGCTTCAGCGTGGTCAGATGTGACTTCCTGCACCGGCAGTCTGTCGTTATGACCAAAAGCAGACAACTACACAGCAGTCATCACTAAATATAAATGTAGTTATCAGAATAATGAAAACATTATGTAGCTAATAGTAGGCTAGTAGCAACCATCACTAAATGTGAGCTAAGCTTAACGTTATCATACTGATTTTGACATTTGAATGAATAGTTTAACATTTTGGGAAATACTTGTATTGTTCAGATGATATCAATGTCTCATATCTGTGTGTAAAATTCAGAGCGTCAAGACTTTGTTAGCTTAGCTTAGCTTAGCGCTTGTTTGTCACAAAATTGTTCCAGAGCCAAACCAAAGAACATACAGTATATAGCCAAGAAGTGAAATGGTGCCTTCAAATGGAACTCGCGAACTTGTGTTTACGAAACGAACGCGGGTCACGTTCAAGTGCTTAAGTAGTGAAGAACATCGCTGCTAAGCAACGGCAATAATAACGTTACTGTCCAAGTCCAGAAGCCACAGAGGCTAACAATTTGGCAAGCTAGCTAGTGGATAACATGATGCAGAAAATGTAAAGGACAGAGGAGAACGATCAGGTTGTTGAGAATATCAATGTTTTCCTCAGACAGATTATAAAATTAACAAGAAAAATTATATACAACTAAAATTACAGTATACGGTACAATATTAACTCCTTATGCAGCGATAAATGAACTTCCACGGGCTCCACCATTTCTCACTACGTCAACAAACACGTCTCAAGTCGTGAACTCGGAGCTTTCAGAAACTTTCCACTGACGAGGTCGTGAATACGACACGAGGGGGCGTTCAGGGCCCAGCTGGTAAACACGGTAAACAAGACACTACTTGAAGGAACCAAAAGTCACTTGTTTGTTCCGTATCAACGTCAGCGCCCAGCAGCAGAGCTACGCTTCTGCCGTTTTGGACTGAAAGTAACTGCTAGATGCCAGTAAAACATCCGCCTACAAAGTGCTGTAGAAATTCATAACTACTGAAATGGCCTGAACAGTAAAATATTGTGTTTTCAGTACAAAATGGCGGCAGCTGTTGTTAAAACACCGGATTTTTGTCTCTTTCTATACTCTTTGGCGTAATTCCCTCTAAAACTACAAACTGCTGTTTTTACAAGTTCTACTTGTGTGCAGATTAAACAGATGAGTCATTAATGATAGGTTAGTTATAGGTGTATTTGTTTTACTTTACACAGAGCTAGGCTAGCTGTTTCCCCCTGCTTCCTGTCTTTATGCTAAGCTAGACTAGCTGTTTCCCCCTGCTTCCTGTCTTTATGCTAAGCTAGGCTAGCTGTTTCCCCCTGCTTCCTGTCTTTATGCTAAGCTAGGCTAGCTGTTTCCCCCTGCTTCCTGTCTTTATGCTAAGCTAGGCTAGCTGTTTCCCCCTGCTTCCTGTCTTTATGCTAAGCTAGGCTAGCATAAAAGTCCTGCTCTCAGAAATAAGCGTATTTCCCAAATTATTTAACTATCAAACTGTCAGAATCAGTAAGCTACTATTTCTCATATGTCCTATAACAAGACAACACCAAAGTCTGTTCATATTTTGATGAATATTTTAGATGCAGTCTGCTGCTGTTGCTGGTTTTCCTCAAGTCCAGAAAGGTATTTTTATCTTTTGCACAAAAGGTCTTCGATCTGATTGTGTGCACAACTTATTGTCTAGTTTTAACAAGATAAAATATATGAATATTTCAGGACTTCAGGGTGATATGTGTGAGACTGTGTGATTTTAAAGCCATGGGGACGAATGGGGAAATAATTTGTCCTTTTTCGTATGAAAATTTGAAGCTGTTGTATCTCCTCTCAGAAGCGCCAGATCACACGTGGCGAACAGATGAACTCGTCTGAATCCATTTTGATACGAAGGCGACTGTCCTTTTCTTAAACAACTCACTGCTGTGACTTCCTGTCCACACCTGAGCGTTCATCCTCTGGTGGATCGTGTGGATTTACTGACATAAATTCACCTGGCGGACGTTTCCTCGTTTGGAGAAAAGAGCACATCGGAAAGAAATTCAGCACTGATGAAAATAAACTCTGGAGCTGAAATTTAATCTTGAACTTGATTAAATGCCGGTTGATTTCTTTTATTATTATTAAAGCAACATTTCAGAGTGAAAACGCAAACGTCTGACCCTGCTAGCTGCCCGTTAATGAACCTCCCATCATGCATCACTGCTTGGCCATAATGTGACATATGCAACTGACTTCTTTGGTTTATTGTCTGTCTTTAGTTTTGTAAAGATGCCTTTTGAGTTTAAGGGTAAAAAATGATAGAAGAATATTTTTGAGGTTGATTTTTGGTTGTAAAAGACAGAAATTATCATTATAATTACTATTGCTAGTGCACATGTGCTGTAATTGTTATTTATGGTGTAGTAAATCATCTTATTTTTTCAATAATTTCCATAAGAAGTTGTGTAGTGTCTTATGTTAACATTCCACATGATATTTTTCTAAAGCGTTTGCATGCGTTACGACCAGTCGTCATGTCGGAGCGAGGAAGTGATTCAACTTGTAAAATGAAGAAACTCTGAGGATGGTAATTATTCCTTTTGATTCGTTACAGCTTGTGTTATATTAATAAAAAATATGAAATACTGAGGATAATATGGAGAAAGAGAAGCTTCCATGGTTTTAGTCCGGTGCAGTGTCTCAGTAAATAAAGTAAAACACAAAACCAGTCGAGGCGTCTCTTTTCATTTCACAGTACACACAAAGATTTATGGGGAAAGTTAGTGACTTTAAAAAAGATGTTAAATGCAATATTTCACAATAAAATAAGGTACAAGATGATCTCATGTGATTCAATACTGTGTTACGGTACAATAACATGTAATAAGATCAGATGTGACGTGTTCAGATAGGTTACGGTTCATTATTATGACGTTATAAGTTAATGTGCTAAATGAAAATAGACGATCATTAACAGATGGATCGTCTCCAGAAGCTGAGGCTAATGGACTATTAATACTGTGCAGTACAGTGGTGGAGGTAGAGTTTCATACATGTTCAGAGAGCTTTTCACGGCCTGCAGTGAGTGTTATGTTCTCCACTTTCTCCAACAGCTGCAGACCGGAGGAATGTGCTTTAGGTGAGATGTTTGGAGTTTCAGACAGGCCATCTTCTGTTTTCATGCCTTAAAGTTGATCTCAGCAGTCTGGATGGGAGCCAGCAGCCAACATGCACATTTTAACGTGTGTTCTACCCATCACCGTACGGCCGTTACAGACTGATAGCGTTATTAAACGTTATATGAGCATGTAATGTACAGTATGCACCAACAGGTCGGTTCCGACCCTGAGACATCTACCTGACCCGTCATCACCAGTTCTGTCCTCAGAGGTCGTGGGTTATGAGCCGTGGGCTTTCTTTTGTGCCGTGACCTCTGCCTCGCGAGGAACCACCAGCCTGTTCACATGAAAATGTGTGTCAAAGCCATGATAATGCACAAGGCGTTCAACGTGCACCTCTCTTGGTTTGCTCGTGTCATTTGTACTCCGTGTATCCTGTACTGGCTGCAGTGTAAACGCATAAATACTGCAGTACAAGTTAGTGACGCAGGATAAAATGAGAGAGAGGCCGCTGATCGAGGGAGAGTCGGACAAGCAGGACTTTAACCAGGAGACCGCCGTTACGGTGCTTTCTTTACCAACTTACATTAGAGACATTTGTTTTCTGACAGGTTTTCCACACGTTGTTTCTGTGGATATTTTATTTAGTTTACGTACTATCTTTAAGTTACATTAGTGACGTTTGTGACGTGTGTCCATACTGTTGTTTTGTTGTTTCCATACATAATTTACTTAATTTACGTACTTATTTGAAGTTACATTAGTAACACGGTTTTAGTGATGTTTCCAATGTGTTTTCTGTATTTATGGCACGTTGTTTCCATATGTATTTCATTTAGTTTACGTACTTTAAAGTTACATCAGTGACGATTGTGACGTGTTTTTTGAACTCATGGTTTGTTGTTTCTACACGTATTTTAGTTAATTTATATCCTTATTTTAAGTTATGTTAGTAACATGTTTTTCGTGATGTTTCCAAAATGTTTTTCATACTCATGCTTTATTATTTCCGGACGTATTTTACTTAGTTTAACTACTATTTTAAGTTACGTTGGTGACGTTAGTGATGTTTGTGACATGTTTTTGACATGTTTAAGATAACAAATTATGGCATTACTAATAATTAGTAAACAATAATTATCATTTCATTGTTTGTTAACATTAAACTATAAATAAAGTTTAATTAACTGCCTCATCCAGCCACGTCCAGCTCCAGCTCATCTGCAGTCTGGCGACTAAATCAAATGTTCCTGCTTTAATGTTTTATTTTTATTGCAGTGAGAAAATGATCAAACGCTTCAATAACTGTGACACAAATATTATTAAATATTCAACACCATGCACATTTTCTCAAATACAGTATGATGGTGATAAACGGTGCTAATCCTCCAGTGACTCCGGACTCGACTCAGCGACTGACGGCAGCAGCTCCGGCTGCTCTGTAATGTTCAGACAGACAGTTTTCACAGTCAATGTCCGGCTGTTTTCTGTCTGTTTAAATGATGAGCGAGCAGAAGAACAGTGGTTGTCTCCATCAGTGCTTCAGTTCATTGTTCTCATCCAGTGAAAAACCACAAAGTACCACAGAAAGTACCAGAATCCAGGTTTCCTTCACAGTTCAGGATGTTTCTCTCTTTGTTCGTCTTCATCATGACTCCCATTTCATACAACTCTGCTCACATTTTGATAGTTTTGTTAATCATTTCTCTCAGTAACAAGAACTTCACTCATTGATTTTATATCTGAGATCAGCTGCGTTGCAGGAAAAGCGTACTAAGTAGTACTAAGTACTAAGTATCCTGCACTGACCACGTGACTGGGACGTGGTTTTAGTGATGTTGGCGACATATTGTGCTTATGTTCCGATGTTTCTGTTCATATTTTACTTAGTTTACGTAGTTATTTTAACTTATGTTAGTGACATGTTTTCAGTACTTACGATAAATTGTTTCCATACGTATTTTACTTAGTTGATCTACTTACTTTAAGTTATGTTTGTGATGTATTTTAGTAACGTTTGTGATATGTTTTCTGTACTAATGTTTTGTTGTTTCCATATGAACTTTACTTGGTTTGCTCAGTTTATTTTCAGTTACTTTCGCGCTGTATTGTTTAATGATGATTTTTACGTGGTAAAGCTACTTAAGTGTAAGTGTTTTACTTGGTTTACTTACTTATTTAAAGTTACATTAGTTTACGTTAGTTTGTGATGTGTTTTCCGTACCTTGTTTCCATATGTGTTGTACTTAGTTTAAGTACTTATTTGAAGCCCAATCATGGTGTTTTTCCTTAACTTAACTAAGTGGTTTTGTTTCCTCAACGTAACCGTGACTGTTATCGTACTTTTGTTGTGTGGTGTACAAATAACTTGTGAAAAGCCTAAAATCGTCCTCATGACACGCAGTTTTCCTGGTCCAGATCGGGTCTGACCAGGAACCGAGTGGACCCGTGGTGAGTAACGTGTTATTCTCACTGATAGAAATGATGAAGAAATCTACTAAAATAAGACTTTATACTGTAATTTCCCTCAGTTGTGTTCAGGCTGCTACGACAGACGCTCCATCTCAAACTGGAGTTCACTCGTCTTGGCGAAGGCGGTGGCGGTGGCGGTGGTGGTTGTAATGTGGTTGCAGCCTGATGGCGAAACTTCAGCTGAGGGTCCATGTCTCACAGTGAGGGGGGTGGAGTCGTCCGGCGGCGGCGTGGAGTCCAGCTCTGGAGACCTCCTCCCGTAATAAAGTGCCCAGAGCAGCGTGAGGGTGAGCGCCATGGCGAGGATCTGAGCCACGCCGATGGACACGCCCAAGAAACGCAACACCTGCAGCTGCTTCGTCCCTCGAATGAAACTGTAGATCTTTGGACCGCAACCCTGAAACGCAACCAGAGACGAGTTCATTTTAAACGCTCCCTGCAGAGATGTTTCACATTAAGAGTGTTTAAACAGCTCAGAGAGCATAATCTCTAAATCTCATAATCTTCTCCTTGTAGGCTTTTATTGTGACACATCTGCAGGAAGTGATGAGTTTCATTATATCTTTGTTTTTTGGTGACATTTCTGGTGTTTTCTGTAATTATGGTATGTCGTATGTATTTTACTTAGTTTACCTAACTATTTTATTTTAAGTTACGTTAGTGACTGTTTTCCGTACTTCTGTCACCTTGTTTCTGTACAGAATTTACTCTACTTTTACTCTACTTGTATTTGGGGGCGGCAGTAGCTCAGTTGTAGGGAGTTGGCTTGGGAACCGGAGGGTCACCGGTTCAAGTCCCGACATGGACCAAGAACTGAGTGTGAACTGGTAGCTGGAGAGGTGCCAGTTTACCTCTTGGGCACTGCCGAGGTGCCCCTGAGCAAGGCACCAAACCCCCAACTGCTCGGGGCGCTTGTCAGGAGCAGCCCCCTCACTCTGACATCTCTCCATTGTTGCATGTTTGTGCATGTGTGTGTTCAGGTCTGCATGTACCGTGTATAAGTTAACAACAGAGTGAAAAAATTGAATTTCCCCTCGTGGGACTAATAAAGGACTATCTTCTTCTTCTTCTTGTGTTTTAGTTGTTACTGGCACTGATGGCTTGGTGCTCTGTGATTGGACAGAAGCAGCTCTGACCTGGCAGCGGCAGCGTCTCACCTCTTGGTGCAGGTCGCTGAGGTCGTGGTAGTGGGCGTGGCGAGCACATCCTGGATAGTGATTGGAGCAGCAGGAGTCAGGTGGCCACTCCATCTCTGTCATCTCCAGCCAATCAGTGAAGTAGATCACCCCGCAGCATTTAAACTGAGCACAGGTAAACACACACATACCTGTCAGCACACAGGTCACATGACCTCAGTGTGTGTGTGTGTGTGTGTGTGTGTGTGTGTGCGTGTGTGTGTGACCTCTGACCTCTGTTTGGAAGCTGTTCCAGGTGTGTGTGAGCCACTGGTAGCGCTGCAGGCCGTAGTTCGGCATCCGAGACTTCAGGCTGATCATGTCAGAGCGCTGCACGGCGGGCTGGATGGACACACACACACACACACACACACACACACACACCATCAGATCTACTGAGACAACAGGTGACACCCCCCCCCCTCCAACAGATAAGCCTCCTGTCAGCCAGGTGTGTCAGTTTTCTGCTCTGCTGATAACACCGACTACAGTACCCACAACCCCCTGCAGCCAGGTGAGACAGTGATACCAGCCTGCAGGTACGAACACACAGCTGCTCTGATCTGATAAACTGATGTTTGTCTTCATGATGAAGACCAAACTTCTGCTACAGCCTCTACTTCAGCTGCTTGTAGTAGTAGTGTACTGGTTGTGTACTAGTTGTTGTTGTACTAGCTGTCGTGTACTAGCTGTTGTGTACTAGTAGTTGTTGTACTACTTGTACTAGTAGCGGTCAGTGTTTTGGTGAAACAGGATCTGATCTGAGAGCAGCAGCAGCGAGCCGTTCATATCTGACATTTCTGGTTATTATTAGAGGTGAGACGTGTTGGAAACTGAACACTGCAGCTGCTCACTACCTCCGCTCTGATTGGTCTGCTTCACACGGCCAGACGTGGGTCAGATATTTACTAAACATGTATTAAATATGAATAAACAGTCACTAAATATTCATTAAATATTCTCTAAACATGTATTAAATATTTAATAAACAGTCACTAATTATTCTTCAAATATTAACAAAATGTTAAATAAATATTTGCTAAATATTTAGAAAATATTAAATAAATATTTATAAAATATTCCTAAAATATTCACAAAATATTCCTAAAATATTCACAAAATATTCACCAAATATTCACTAAATATTTAGAAAATATTAAATAAATATTCCTAAAATATTCCCCAAATATTCACTAAATATTTAGAAAATATTAAATAAATATTTATAAAATATTCCTAAAATATTCACTAAATATTCACCAAATATTCAGTAAATCTGCACCAAATATTCACTAAATATTTAGTAATTTTTCACTAAATAGCCACTAAATATTTCTAAAATATTTTCTGAATATTCATTATATATTTACAAAGTATTCAGCAAATATTTACTAAATATTCACATATTTACATAACATAAAAACTACAGTTACAAGTGTTTGGGGGGGTTTGATAAAACAAGTTATGATTTTTGTGAGAGAGAAAACAAATCACAGTATTATCAAATACATTTCTAAATTTACACAGTAAATTAACATCATATCATTGTGACGTAAAGTGGTAATTTACATGGTGTGTTCTCATATGTGAGTATTATGACATAAAGTTGAAAATGTCAGATATTATAAAGTAATGTCACTGTACAGTAAAAAGTCTGTAAAACTGTTGAAAATAGGTGAATAGTCGTATAATCAGTGGGTTTAATCAATGCTCCCAGTATGTAAATCTTTGGTGTTTATTATATATAATAAATGAGGTGGAAGTGTTGTGTTTATTATATATAATAAATGAGGTGGAAGTGTTGTGTTTATTATATATAATAAATGAGGTGGGGGGGTTGTGTTTATTAAAAAAAAAAAAGATAGGAGGTGTTGTGTTTATTATATATAATAAATGAGGTGGAGGTGTTGTGTTTATTATATATAATAAACGAGGTGGAGGTGTTGTGTTTATTATATATAATAAATGAGGGGAGGTGTTGTGTTTATTATATATAATAAATGAGGTGGAGGTGTTGTGTTTATTATATATAATAAACGATAGGAGGTGTTGTGTTTATTATATATAATAAATGAGGTGGAGGTGTTGTGTTTATTATATATAATAAATGAGGTGGAGGTGTTGTGTTTATTATATATAATAAACGAGTAGGAGGTGTTGTGTTTATTATATATAATAAATGATGAGGTAGGAGGTGTTGTGTTTATTATATATAATAAACGATAGGAGGTGTTGTGTTTTATATATAATAAAGAGGGGGAGTTGTGTTTATTATATATAATAAATGAGGTGGAGGTGTTGTGTTTATTATATATAATAAATGAGGTGGAAGTGTTGTGTTTATTATATATAATAAATGAGGTGGAGGTGTTGTGTTTATTATATATAATAAATGATGGGGAAGTGTTGTGTTTATTATATATAATAAATGAGGTGGAGGTGTTGTGTTTATTATATATAATAAACGATAGGAGGTGTTGTGTTTATTATATATAATAAATGAGGTGGAGGTGTTGTGTTTATTATATATAATAAATGAGGTGGAAGTGTTGTGTTTATTATATATAATAAACGATAGGAGGTGTTGTGTTTATTATATATAATAAATGAGGTGGAGGTGTTGTGTTTATTATATATAATAAATGAGGTGGAGGTGTTGTGTTTATTATATATAATAAATGAGGTGGAGGTGTTGTGTTTATTATATATAATAAATGATAGGAGGTGTTGTGTTTATTATATATAATAAATGATAGGAGGTGTTGTGTTTATTATATATAATAAATGAGGTAGGAGGTGTTGTGTTTATTATATATAATAAATGAGGTGGAGGTGTTGTGTTTATTATATATAATAAATGAGGTGGAGGTGTTGTGTTTATTATATATAATAAATGAGGTGGAGGTGTTGTGTTTATTATATATAATAAACGATAGGAGGTGTTGTGTTTATTATATATAATAAATGAGGTGGAGGTGTTGTGTTTATTATATATAATAAATGAGGTGGAAGTGTTGTGTTTATTATATATAATAAATGAGGTGGAAGTGTTGTGTTTATTATATATAATAAATGAGGTGGAGGTGTTGTGTTTATTATATATAATAAACGATAGGAGGTGTTGTGTTTTGTCACCTCGTCGTAGGTCCAGACGGCGCTGGCCAACTCCACACAGAAGATCACCAGCAGGCTGCAGAAATACTGACAAACACAGAAACAGTTACACTACATTAAGTTACACTACATTACATCTCCCTGTAAGTTACACTACATCTCACTGTAAGTTACACTACATAAGTTACATCTCACTGTAAGTTCCTACCCTACATCTCACTGTAAGTTACACTACATCTCACTGTAAGTTACACTACATCTCACTGTAAGTTACACTACATCTCACTGTAAGTTACCCTACATCTCACTGTAAGTTACATTACATCTCACTGTAAGTTACACTACATTACATCTCCCTGTAAGTTACATTATATCTCACTGTAAGTTACACTACATCTCACTGTAAGTTACACTACATTACATCTCACTGTAAGTTACACTACATTACATCTCACTGTAAGTTACCCTACATCTCACTGTAAGTTACACTACATTACATCTCACTGTAAGTTACCCTACATCTCACTGTAAGTTCACTACATTACATCTCACTGTAAGTTACACTACATCTCACTGTAAGTTACACTACATCTCACTGTAAGTTACACTACATTACATCTCACTGTAAGTTACACTACATCTCACTGTAAGTTACACTACATTACATCTCACTGTAAGTTACATTACATCTCACTGTAAGTTACACTACATCTCACTGTAAGTTACACTACATTACATCTCACTGTAAGTTACACTACATCTCACTGTAAGTTACACTACATTACATCTCACTGTAAGTTACACTACATCTCACTGTAAGTTACACTACATTACATCTCACTGTAAGTTACACTACATCTCACTGTAAGTTACCCTACATCTCACTGTAAGTTACATTACATCTCACTGTAAGTTACACTACATTACATCTCACTGTAAGTTACACTACATCTCACTGTAAGTTACACTACATTACATCTCACTGTAAGTTACATCTCACTGTAAGTTACATTACATCTCACTGTAAGTTACATTACATCTCACTATAAGTTACACTACATCTCACTGTAAGTTACATTACATCTCACTGTAAGTTACATCTCCCTTTTGTTTCTTTCTGGGTTGTTCCCTGTGTTCTTCTGTGTTCTTCTCTGTTTCGTGTTCTTCCCCTGTGTTCTCTTCCTGTGTTTTCCCTGTAGTTCTCCTCCTGTAGTTCATTCATCTACTGTAGTTATTCCCTGGTTCCGTGTTCTCGTGTCCTGTGTTCTTCCCCTTGTTCCTGTAGTTCCTCGTGCTTCTTCCTGTGTTCATTACATCTCACTGTAAGTTACCCTACATCTCACTGTAAGTTACATTACATCTCACTGTAAGTTACATTACATCTCACTGTAAGTTACACTACATCTCACTGTAAGTTACATTACATCTCACTGTAAGTTACACTACATTTCACTGTAAGTTACATTACATCTCACTATAAGTTACACTTCTCCTGTGTCTTGTGTCTGGCCCGGGTTCCTACATCTCACTGTAAGTTACCCTACATCTCACTGTAAGTTACATTACATCTCACTGTAAGTTACATTACATCTCACTGTAAGTTACACTACATCTCACTGTAAGTTACATTACATCTCACTGTAAGTTACACTACATCTCACTGTAAGTTACCCTACATCTCACTGTAAGTTACATTACATCTCACTGTAAGTTACACTACATCTCACTGTAAGTTACATTACATCTCACTGTAAGTTACATTACATCTACAGTCTTGGCGGCTGCACTGATGGAGATCCAGGGACTCACAGCATGTTCAATATTAACAAACCTTAAACATCAACTAATGTATTTCATATGTAACTTTATTATTATTTTTCAATTTATTCATTTATTTATGTCTGTATTTGTTTGATATTTGTTTGTATATTTATTTATTTACTTATTTATTTATGCAGAATTTCCCTTTGCATTTCACCGCGTATTTTATGTCCCCAAACTTATTTTCAAAATTTATCTCTGTATTCTTTTCTTTTTACATTTCTTTATGCATTTCTGTCTCGTTATGCTAACGATGGCGCTGTCACTCAACATGTGTCATAATTAAAAATAAATGCAAATAATAACAAATAAATAAAAGGGAAAATTATAAAGTGTAAATAAATAAGGTAACTAAATCAAAGGTAAATAAATCAAGATGCTGATTAAAACAGAAATATAAATCTATGTCACATTTTATCAAATAATTAATGGCTACATTTATTTTTAATGCTAATTTTGCTTCATTTAATTTGATTATATTTATTGATTTACTGAGTGTTTATTTATTCATTTATTTTAGATGTTGGCAGCTTCCGTCCTGCTGAGAAAGTAAAAACGAGTGTTGAAGACTATTCAGCAGGGTCAAAGGTCAGAGGTCAGAGTCTGCAGATCGGTGTCTTTATTTATAATCGACCTCGTTTACAGACAGACAGAAATAACAGACCTCAGATCTGCTGCACCGAAACAAACTGCATTAATTCAAACTAAAGTACCCATGATGCAGCGTGTTTCATGTATTATCATTGGAAACATCTGGATGTTATTATCATTATTTAACAGCTGTATCAACTGTACAACTATAACTACAATATAACTGCACACATTTTAATAACTGATCATGTTTGATGTGTAGAATATTAATCTGTTAAGTTATCAGATGAATGTTAACGTCCAATATTTCCCTCTGAGATGTAGTGAAAGTAGCCGAAAATGGAAATACTCAGGTAAAGTACATGTACCTTCAATTTGTACTTGAGTAAATGTACTTAGTTACTCTCCACCTCTGTGGGTTTCTGTGACTTCAGTTTGCTCAGCTGTGTGTTTTCAGGACCAGGTGGATCTATTGTGATGTCATCCCCCAGGTGTGTCAGGGCTGCACTTCCTGTCTGCAGGTTTCCCATCATCCCCTCTGATCCTCCATTCAGCAGCTGCTCTCTGTGACTCACTGGCTCCTGTTTCAGGGACAATCTTATCTGTCCTCAGTAGAGACAATACAGACACCTGAGACCTGGCCCCGCCCACTCAGGCGACAGCAGACAGGTGATCTGGATCACAGACTGACCTCTGTTCACAGGAGGATTCATTCAGCAGGTAGATCTGCTTCACCTGCAGCTGATGTTTGTTGTGTTTTAGACAGGAACCAGGTGTTACAGGTGACTAGGATTGCACCAGGTGTTACAGGTGATATATATATATATATATATATATGTATATATATATATATATATATATATATATATGTGATATATATATATATATATATATATATATATATATATATATATATATATATGTGATATATATATATATATATATATATATATATATATATATATATATATATATATATATATATATATATATATATATAATGTAACACGGAGCTATGTACATGTTAACTGTATGCTATATATACGGTGCATATTGCAAATTTCCATATGTACATAATTACTACACACAGAAGGAATGTGTCTTATAAATTACAAATGTATGTACATATGTAAATGTAACTGACGACGACGGAGCATCATGTTTACGTACTGTACGTAGAAACCAAACTTTAACAGGAGAGTGTTTCATAAATTTGTGCATGTTCCATGTATTATAGGTTTTTGAGCTTTATTATTATTATTATTTTTACATACATGCCTCCCTGGTAACTGGCTGAGAGAATGATCCTGGCTGACTTATCTTTCAGCTGACTGATGATGAAGTGAAAAGACGAAGACGTACCCAGGACAGCAGCAGCAGGTCACATCTGAGCGTGCCGCAGTATCCCACCATGGCCACGATGATGAGGAAACAGCACACGGCGATGATGACGGGGTGAACCGCTGGAGAATACGTGAGGACGGCTGCTTCCTCCAACCTAACGACACACAGACGTTATCGGCACTGATTTATCGCTCTGCTGCGTCCATGGCAACCAGCAGCTCCAACATGGGCGAGTCTGCAGCGTCCTCGCTGGGTTTCAACAAAGAATATCTACAAGTTAAAGTGTTTAACAACGAGCAAGAATTCGGTCCAAAAAATTGTGTTATAAAATCAGATGTAGTGAGTTCTTGTAAATGTTCATAAACTCCTGTAGAACATTCGCATGGGGGGAATTATTCAGACGGACCTGGACTTCAGCTGAGTTTCTCCTGTACAGATATGTTTAACCAATGAAATCCTTTGTTCCAAGCTGATGTCATACCTCCAGGTCAATCCTGCCCTGTGCCGGCCATACCTGCCAGGTCTGGTACCTGGACCCTGGTCTGGTACCTGGACCCTGGTCTGGTACCTGGACCCCGGTCTGATAACTGGACCCTGGTCTGATACCTGAACCCTGGTCTGGTACCTGAACCCTGGTCTGGTACCTGGACCCTGGTCTGATACCTGAACCCTGGTCTGGTACCTGGACCCTGGTCTGATACCTGGACCCCAGGCTGTGGGGACTCACCTGGTGTGGGCGGTCAGGGTCAGGACAGTGTTCAGAGAGTCCCTGATCCACGCTGCCACCCCCAGCACACATGCTGACATCAGCTGGACACACAAACACAAATAAAAACACACATGGATCAGTTTCTGCTGCCCACAAATAACATCTGAGAATCTCAAACATGTTCTCCGATGGATGGATGGATGGATGGATGGATGGATGGATGGATGATGGCCTACTTTCCCACAAACATTTACTTTTAGTGAAACTTTAACTGTAACTGTAAACTTTAACTGTAAAATTTAACTGCAAACAAAAGGTGAAGACCAGGATTTTGTAGTTCAGTTGATTGATTGTAAATTGGTAACATCCTCAGCTTTTAATACTCATAGGATAAGCAGTAACAGATAATGAATGGATGGATTGAGATTTTCATATGTGATATCTCAAAATTGCATTAAAATCAATATGTGAATTTATCACATTTAAATAAGCATTTCACATTTCTCATGCGACGTCCCAAACTCATATTCGATATGTGATTTTATCTTGTTTCTACGTTTGAATTAACCCACATTGTACATTAGTGAATTGATCACGTGTAAAATGATTTCATATAAAGCACATGTGGAGTGGTGATAAGCTAAAGGAGTCTATTTGTGAGTTTCACCTGTTCTGCTGCATGCATCAGAATGAGGTGAGGTATTTAAACCCTTTCTCCAGTCGTCAGTGTGCTGACAGGGTTAATAACATGCATCAGAGTAAGGTGTGGTATACTGTATATCACATCTCCAGTCGGGTTAATAACATGCTGTATAAGGTCAGCGTGACTCCAGCAGCTGCTCCTCTCACCCAGAACAGCAGGTTGAGCGCGTACAGCAGGCAGCGCAGACACCTCACCGCGTCCTCCCGAGCCATCCCGACCGGAGCTCCGCCGTGCTGCTCATCTGAGCCCGGGACACCATGGCAACATGCTCACTGCAAACACACAACACGGAGCCCGGAGACACGACTGTGGAGATTATCACTTATTAGAGAGGAGCCTCTTCTCAGAAACTGCGTCTGCTCCGTGCGTAAAATCCGCATTCCGCTCCCTGCGCGTCTCACTCTCGGCTCTGTCCGGCGTCCTGTTCCAGCAGCTCGGCTTTATCCGTGAGAAGCTCCAGGAAACTTCAACAACAGGTGGTTTCTTACTTTCCCTCAGCCCCGCTGGGATGATGGAGTGTGCGGAGCTGAGCGCGGCGGCGGCGCTGACATATCCAAATCAATCATCGCTCACTGAACCAGAAAAACAGCAGCTTAAAACACCTTGGTGCATTACAGACGCTATGTGATCTAAAACTTCACATCGAAGCTCCAACGCTGAAAAAGACAAATTTAAAATCAAAACAGACTCCACAAACATCCGCCAGTGTGCGTGAAATCCTCGTCAACACGCTCCAAAATATGACTTTTACGCGTAAACGTTCCCTCCGCGGCGTTAAAGCTTCCAACTGTCGAGCTGAAGTCTGCAGTGAGCCGGAGTCTGGAGCAGCCTGGAGGGGGGCGGTGCGCTGTCCGTCCCGTCCCGTCCCGTCCCGTCCCGTCCTGCCGCCTCTTCTTCTATTTCTTCCTCTTCCTCTTCCTCACTAATTAAATGCGTGCAGCGGCAGCAGCCTCCCTCCTCCCCCCGTCAGTCAGGAGCAGGAGTCCTGGGGGAGGACGGAGGAATGTGTCCGCCTCCAGCCGCAGAGCCGCGGGGTCAGCAGGCCAACGGGCTCAGAGGGTTGTAGTGTTGAAAAGGATGAAGCTGCACGGACGCGCGCAAGGAGGGAGGCCTCTGCTGGTGGAAACACGGAAAGAGAGGCCGGAAACATGTCGAAGACAGGCAAGAGAGTTCAATTATCAGACTCAATGGACACAAACTTCATGATGATGGAGAGAGGGATTTCTGTGGACAAAATCTGAGATTTCTTAAAGAAAAGCAGCAGATCTGCAGTAAAATGTTTACAGACAAGTGAACTGACTTTAACAGGAAATCTCAGAATTCTGTCATTCTGGATGAAGAAAAGAACATTATATATCCACTGTTTACTTTAATAATCATAATTAATAATATTATTATTGTCATTATAATGCAAGCTTTTGCACATTTTCAGATTAAAATTTACAATTTTAATGCACATTTTTAGATAATGATTTATAGTCCTTAATACACATATTTTAAGTAGGAACAATGAGAGAACTGCATATAACAATAGTTAAATTCCACATATATATATATATATATATATATATATATATATATATATATATATATATATAGTATACAGTCAGTTTAAAATTGAATCATAATTTTTTAAAATCTTTTGTATTTATTTTTTCTAATTATTCTTCATTATTGTTTTTATTTGTCACACAGTCCCACTAAACAGATGTCTAGGTTGTTTAGTTAAATGCTTTGTTGTCCCTCCAGTACTCTGCTCTAAAGATAAACATAAAAATACAATATACAGTATATAACCAAAATAAGATGATATGTGCAAAATGAAATATTAAATAAAGAGACACAGGAATAATTATCATCTTTATATCATAAAACATAACATCAACACTCCGAACATATACACTAATACGCAATAAAATACATGAATTATTCAGATAAAGAAACCAACTACGCGTGAAATGAACTGCAACTCCCATAAGGCCTCTCTACTGAGAACGTACACCGGCGCCTGCGTAGGTTTCAACCAATCAGAACACCGATAGCCATTTGCGTCACTATCTCTGACCTCAATTTCTCGACGTATTTTTTTCTGAGAGGGACAGCAGCTGGCGGCGCCATATTGAAAGAAGAAAATTGTTCCATAAAACGTTAAAAACGTGAAATCTGCCGCCATGTTGTACCTGGAGGATTACCTGGAGAGTGAGTATGGGACCTTAGCTTGGCGGCAGCGGCGTTATTGGCCCGTTTCGTACATAAAATGTGTGTGATTTGGCGGTCCGCGCGGCTCCGGCCGTTAGCCTAGCCGTGCTAGCAGCATAACTGCTTTTTCTTCTCCTGGCAGTGATCGAGCAGCTTCCCATGGACCTCCGCGACAGGTTTACGGAAATGAGGGAGATGGACCTGCAGGTTCAGAGTACGTACAGCACCACCGGTTAACGGCACATTACACCGGGGTTCATACTCTCCGATAGCTCCCGGTTTAACTCCCCTAACAGCTCTTTAGCTTCAGTTAAAACTACATTATCTACTTCCAGACTGTAGTTAGCGTGTCTGTTAGCGGAGCCGGTAAACAACTCTGCAGCGTTCATTTAGAAACAGTATTATTTACTTTCAGCTAGCCTGTGTGTTAGCGGAGCCGGCTAACAGCTTTGAGCTTCAACTATAACATGATTTACATTCAGACTATAGTTAGCCTGTGTGTTAGCGGAGCCGGCTAACAGCTTTGTAGCTTCAACTATAACATTATTTACATTCAGACTATAGTTAGCCTGTGTGTTAACGGAGCCGGCTAACAGCTCTGTAGCTTCAATTAAAACATTATTTACATTCAGACTATAGTTAGCCTGTGTGTTAGCGGAGCCGGCTAACAGCTCTGTAGCTTCAACTATAACATGATTTACATTCAGACTATAGTTAGCCTGTGTGTTAGCGGAGCCGGCTAACAGCTCTGTAGCTTCAATTATAACATTATTTACATTCAGACTATAGTTAGCCTGTGTGTTAACGGAGCCGGCTAACAGCTCTGTAGCTTCAATTATAACATTATTTACATTCAGACTATAGTTAGCCTGTGTGTTAACGGAGCCGGCTAACAGCTCTGTAGCTTCAATTATAACATTATTTACATTCAGACTATAGTTAGCCTGTGTGTTAGCGGAGCCGGCTAACAGCTCTGTAGCTTCAACTATAACATTATTTACATTCAGACTATAGTTAGCCTGTGTGTTAGCGGAGCCGGCTAACAGCTCTGTAGCTTCAATTAAAACATTATTTACATTCAGACTATAGTTAGCCTGTGTGTTAGCGGAGCCGGCTAACAGCTCTGTAGCTTCAACTATAACATGATTTACATTCAGACTATAGTTAGCCTGTGTGTTAACGGAGCCGGCTAACAGCTCTGTAGCTTCAATTAAAACATTATTTACATTCAGACTATAGTTAGCTTGTGTGTTAGCGGAGCCGGCTAACAGACTGGAGTCAGTTATAACGGGAACCATTATTCATTATTCATTGAACATGAGTAGTATGATCAACTTAAATAAATTATAAACTATGTATAGGTGCAGTTTTGACAATTAATGTTATCTAGTTTGACAGTGTAGTAACTTAACTGTTTCTAACGTTTTATTTCAAGAAAGAAACAACTATAGCAATGTATAGATTAAATAATAAACGTACTAGCCTGTCAGGAAGGAGGTTAAATAAGACTTCCTTGACCTCTGACCTCCAGATGTGTGAATGTAAATGGCTTCTATGGGTCCCCCCCAGTCTCCCTTTTACAGACATGCCCACTGATAATCACATGCAGTATAACTGTGTTATTGTCTCCTAGTCTAAATGGTTTATCTGAGTATTTCTGCATACTTGGTCCCTAAACAGTATTGAACCTCATAAACTGGGTCTCAGTGTAAAGCTGAGACTCTGGGTTCATAAAGGTTCATCTTATCTTATCAATGAGTCCAACTGGATTCAAAGAAAGAAAGAAAGAAAGATATTCCTTTATTAGTCCCACAGTGGGGAAATTCAGTTTTACACTCTGTTTTTCACACACAGTACATATACATGCGTCAATGGAGAGATGTCAGAGTGAGGGGGCTGCTCCCAACAACCGCCCAGAGCAGTTGGGGGTTTGGTGCCTTGCTCAGGGGCACCTCGGCAGTGCCCAAGAGGTAAACTGGCACCTCTCCAGCAACCAGTTGGTCTTGGTCCATGGGGGTCTTGAACCCGTGACGTCCGCGTCCTAACCCAAGTCCTTACAGACTGAGCTACTGCCGCCCCCATTCATGTGTGATGATGTTAGTCCCCATAGGAGCCATTTCATTGATCACTGTATAAAATGACCTGTGGTGACCTCTAGGATACTACTACTACTACCACCTCTAGGATAATCACAGCCTCATGAGACTTTACAGCCACACACTAGAGACCTACTGCTACTACAACAACTACTACTACTACTACATCCTGGTAACTAGAGACCTAGAGCATTCAGGGGATGGATTGCTTTCCTAGCTACATTGACAATAAGGGGGGTTCTGAGACCTTCACACTACACTAGTGATCAACATCCTATTGCTGAAAAAAAAATTAAATCTTGCAGAAATCTGCAAATGTCAAATGTTTGATCCCACATCCCAGCATGCCTTTTTATACAGTGTTCCTCGAGGTCTTGGTGTCTTAATGCTGTATTTTGGAGGGATTATCATTTTTTATCAGTTCTCCAGTGGTAAAAAATGGTTCAATTTAGCACCAAATCTATGGAACAAATGGTATCAACTCCAAAATTGCTGAAACAAACAATTATGGGACATAATAGAGCATGGGGTTGACCATCATATACTTCTATCATCATGTTCTAAACCCTTGTACACTTTTTCTTTTAATTAATGACGAGAAGAAATTCAGAGCTGAGCAGCATCTCAGGTTAATCTCCAGGTCCTCAGCTTTCAGATGATGTTCACCACTTCTATGTGATGTCTACTGTTGACCTGCTGTCTCCCCCTAAAGACCCCTGGAGCCCCCTAAAAGAGACTAAAACTTGTCTATTGAGGGTCTCAGAGGGTTAAATACTGATGTTTATAATGTTTGTTGTGCATTCACCACACAGCTAATTTTGACTTTATACTATTTATCACCTGGAACACTCTTATCTCTTTAATTTCATGGTCTATTTTTCTGATTAATATTAATGTACTCTCAATAAATATCCATTTTGCTTTGTCTGAGTTAACAAAAGTAATTGTGTTATTTAGTCCGACCAGCAGTCCATGAAGTGAACTGAATATAAATGTTTCTGTGATATAGATTTTAATTTGTAATTCCTCACTGAGTGTGTTTGTGTTGTTTTGTTCAGACGCCACAGATCAGCTGGAGCAGAAGGTGATCGAGTTCTTCGTCAACGCCAAGAAGAACAAACCAGAGTGGAGAGAAGAGCAGATGGAGGTCATTAAGAAGGTCGGAGGCACACCTGGCACCACACCTTACTGTCGATTCAGTGTTTTTAACAACCACTCTACCAAAAACGTGATAATTCATCAATAATCAGGCAACAGAACTCCAATCAATCAACTAATCAATCAGTCAATCGAGAAGAATAATCACCAACTATTTTGATAATCAGTTTATCCTTAAAGTAATTTTTAAAATGCTGTTTTCAGCCTCTCAAATGTGGGTATTTCTTGCTTTTCTCTGTTTTATATTATTGAAAATCTCTTTGGACATTTAATGGCAACACCTTGGACTGTGAGAAACTGAGATGGACATTTTATTATTATATTATTATTGTTATTATTATATTATTATTAAAGGACTAATGGAGAAAATAACTGGCAGATTAATAGATCATGAAAATAGTAGTTCTGCAGCCCTAAACAAAGCTAATACATTATAACAGATTCATAAATACTATATGTTGTAGAAACTACAGTGATATTAGAGTTATGTTCTTGTTTTAATAAAGAGTTGATTATTAATAAATGTGTTTCAGGATTATTACAAAGCTTTGGAAGATGCTGATGAGAAAGTGCAGCTGGCCAATCAGATTTATGACCTGGTGAGTAGAGAGATAATGATGTTGTTCCTGTAGATGATGAGTAACTGAACAGAGATGGAGATGTATAGTGTTCCCCTGCAGTTCCTGTCTCCATCCTCCAGATGTCAGTCATAGACTTCACAGTGAAACCTGACGACAGGCTGCTCAGTTTATAACACACTCAGTGACTCAACGCTTTTGTTACGACCTCAAGATAACAGAATGCGATGGAGGAAACCTCTGTTTCTGCTGGTCTTTATTGTGTTCTGTTATGTCTCCAGGTGGACCGTCACCTCCGTAAACTGGACCAGGAACTGGCCAAGTTCAAGATGGAGCTGGAGGCCGACAACGCCGGCATCACTGAGATCCTGGAGAGACGTAAGTAGAGACGGCTGTCAGTGAAGTGTTAACGGTGGCGATGCTGCTAATCGATCCGGTACTTTAACGGTTCATCGGTTGTATTTTTCAGAGGAAAAATTAAAAAAAAAAAAAAGAATAACAGAATTATTATTACTATTATTATTATTGTTGTTATTGTTATTATTATTATTATGACGTAAATGACGTATGTATAAATTGACATTCAGTAGCAACTGCACTAGCATTGTTTAGGACAAATCACTGATATTGTAATTAAAATGTAAATGCATAAACGATGAGGTATACGTGGCGGTGGATGAACTACGAGGAGTTGGGACGTTACTATCATCATACTGTGTCATATACTGAAGGTTTTTTAATGACAAGGGCTGGAAAAAAATCATTTCACCTATGTATCGTATTTTTTTTTTTAACTTTGAAATAGATTTTTTAAAAGCCAGAATCGATAGAGTTTCTTCGTCTAAGTCTATGACATAGACTTAGTAGACATCTGGGACTACGTCTGCTTTTCAAAATAAGGTGTTAACAAAGGGACCTGAATATACAAAATCCATCTATGGAAATCAGACTGATGGATTATGTTTAGCAGAAGTATAAAACAGTACATGTTCCTTAGAAATTAAAAAGAAAATCCCGTTATTTGTGACGGAAATGCCTTTATTCTGTGATTGTATAAATGATTCCTGATAATGATCCTCATATACTGGACTTCAGGACGTCTCTGACTACTATTTTATCTTGTTGTGCAGATTGAATTAATGTTTCTGACATATTAGAGGAAGCCTTTAATTTCCTGTCTGGTTTTTGTCCTCAGGGTCTTTAGAGATGGACAGTCCATCTCAGCCGGTCAACAACCATCACGTCCACTCTCACACCGCCGCCGAGAGTAAGTACTGACTGACCTGTAGCAGTCTTTATTGGAGGTGGATTGCTATCAGAGTCATTAACTGACTTAGATTAATATCATTAATCAGTTACATTGACAGCTTCTCTCTGGTTTTGAAGTTGGTTAGTAAATTATGTTGTTTTCTGTGTTTGTGTGGTAACAGAGAGGAAGTACAGCGCTCCGACTCACCACACTACAGAACACGTTCCAGAGAAGAAGTTCAAGTCTGAAGCTCTGCTGTCCACGCTCACATCAGATGCCTCCAAGGAGAACACGCCAGGTAACCACGCTGCTCACCTGTGCAGCCCTCAGTCAGTCTGTGACGGTGTTAACTGACCACGTCTCCACCCGCAGGCTGCCGTACCAACAGCACGTCTTCGTCCACCAACAACGTGTACAGCGTGAACTCCTCTCAGCCGCTGGCCTCCTACAACCTGAGCTCTCTGCCGGCGGGGCCCGGGGCCGGCGCCGGGGCCATCACCATGGCTGCTGCTCAGGCTGTACAGGCCACCGCACAGGTACCAGGAAACAACACACATTGTTCACCCAGAATAAACCCAGTATCTGTGGGTTTTTGGTGGTTAGCTGAACTGAAGATGTCAGCTGGTGAATGTTTGTGGTGTTGTCCAGATGAAGGAGGGCAGGAGGACATCCAGTCTGAAAGCGAGCTACGAAGCCATAAAGAACAACGACTTCCAGCTGGGCAGAGAGTTCGCTCTGTCCCGGGACAACACCGGGTACTCGTCCTCCGCCCTGGCCTCCACCCTCACCCAGACCCTCACCCCCGCCACCGCCACCGACTCCAGAGGACGCAAGTCCAAGTAAGACAGACGCACACACCTGTAAACACACCTGTACACCCAGCAGAGACATGACGGGTCTGGAAATAAGTTCAGTTTGAGAAATCAGTCATTTAAGGATCCTCCTTACCCCGTGAATATGCACCAACAACAACGGTTTGTAAGAGCAGAAGCAATTTTGACCAATGAGAAACCAGAAAACAGCATCAGTAAATTGTCATCATCAGTAAATCGTCATTCCAACCATGTAATCCTTTATATATATATATATATATATTGGTTTTTTTTTATTAAACATGTTTATATTGTTGATAAATAATTTTGTATATAATAATTTTTTGTTTTCATTTATTGAACAATGATAGATTTTATCTGACATACTCGTTTATATGGTGTATGACAAAAGTACTTCTCTGTGACAGCACTGACAGATATTTGTACCGTTAGTGTTTTTGTTGATTTAAAACGATCCCCACGTCTCGTATTCCTGTTTTTTCCAGAAGCAGCATCAAGTCTTCCAACCACCAGTCCTCTTCATCGTCCTCCTCTTCCTCTTTGTCATCATGCTCCTCATCGTCAGCGCTGGCTCAGGAGCTTTCCCAGCAGGCGTCGGCGCTGCCCGAGGCTGAGGCCAGCAGCCAGGTGGACTGGACCTACGACCCCAACGAGCCCCGATACTGCATCTGTAACCAGGTACGAGCCCCGATACTGCGCCTGTAACCCGGTACGAGCCCCGATACTGCGCCTGTAACCCGGTACGAGGCCCGGTGCCGCGCCTGTAACCCGGTACGAGGCCCGATACTGCGCCTGTAACCCGGTACGAGGCCCGATACTGCGCCTGTAACCGGGTACGAGCCCCGATGCTGCGCCTGTAACCCGGTACGAGGCCCGGTGCCGCGCCTGTAAACGGGTACGAGCCCCGATTCTGCGCCTGTAACCCGGTACGAGGCCCGGTGCCGCGCCTGTAACCGGGTACGAGGCCCGATACTGCGCCTGTAACCCGGTACGAGGCCCGGTGCCGCGCCTGTAAACGGGTACGAGCCCCGATTCTGTGCCTGTAACCCGGTACGAGGCCCGGTGCCGCGCCTGTAAACGGGTACGAGCCCCGATACTGCGCCTGTAACCCGGTACGAGGCCCGGTGCCGCGCCTGTAAACGGGTACGAGCCCCGATACTGCGCCTGTAACCCGGTACGAGGCCCGGTGCCGCGCCTGTAACTGGGTACGAGCCCCGATACTGCATCTGTAACCAGGTACGAGCCCCGATACTGCATCTGTAACCAGGTACGAGCCCCGATACTGCGCCTGTAACCCGGTACGAGGCCCAGTGCCGCCCCTGTAACCCGGTACGAGCCCCGATACTGCGCCTGTAACCCCCCAAGGTACGAGCCCCGATACTGCATCTGTAACCTGGTACGAGGCCCGGTGCCGCGCCTGTAACCCGGTACGAGCCCCGATACTGCCCCTGTAACCCGGTACGAGCCCCGATACTGCGCCTGTAACCCGGTACGAGGCCCGGTGCCGCGCCTGTAACCGGGTACGAGGCCCGATACTGCATCTGTAACCAGGTACGAGCCCCGGTGCCGCGCCTGTAACCGGGTACGAGGCCCGATACTGCATCTGTAACCAGGTACGAGCCCCGGTGCCGGGCCTGTAGCCGCTGCGCCTGTAACCGGGACGCTGTCGCCGTAGGTTGCTGATGTCGGCTACTTTTCCTCTTTTCCAGAATGACGAACGTTGGTTTAGCTGGTTGGGATAAACTGGAACCAGTTTAAGTTCTAGATTGGATCAACTGTCCAATCACTGTGTAGCGTGGGTGTGATGTCACACTGCTTAACTGATTAACATTGGGTGTATTAACGATAATATTAATGTCTTCCAGGTGTCTTATGGAGAAATGGTCGGCTGTGACAATACAGATGTAAGTGTCATGTTATTGAATATAATTTTCTTCTTCTTCTCCTCTTATTTCATTTTAAACTAAACAGGTTTATATTGTTGACATAATTTTACAACATGGACTTGTTCTCATTTATTGAACAATGATAGATTTTATCTGACACACTCGTTGGTGCTCAAGAACATTGTCACTGAGTTTATTATACCACTGATATTAATTAAAGAAAGTTGATATAATAAAATAGATTTAACTCCTGTAATACATGAATCACTTCATTCAAATCAAGGATTTTAATATTTTAACCTTTAATATAACCTTCAATATAACAACATACGACGAAGCTTCATTGGTGCAGTGCTCATCTGTTTCCTGACATTTTATCAAGTCATCAGTGAATTCATTCAAAAGTAATCATCAGCTTGTTGATGTTGTTTTACTGAGCTGTACAGTCTATCAGTAGATGGTGATGCTACCTCTGAAATAAAGGTTCTACCATATAGTTTAGTTCACTTATTATTATATTTAACCCCTCTGTGTCCTAGTAAACCTGTGTATTATGAATTAATATTTATTATTATTATCCTATTTCAACCCCTCTGTGTCCTAGTAAACCTGTGTATTATGAATTAATATTTATTATTATTATCCTATTTCAACCCCTCTGTGTCCTAGTAAACCTGTGTATTATGAATTAATATTTATTATTATTATATTTATCCCCTCTGTGTCCTAGTAAACCTGTGTATTATGAATTAATATTTATTATTATTAAATTTATCCCCTCTGTGTCCTAGTAAACCTGTGTATTATGAATTAATATTTATTATTATTATCCTATTTTAACCCTCAGTGCCCTATCGAGTGGTTCCACTACGGCTGTGTTGGTCTGACCGAGGCCCCCAAAGGGAAGTGGTTCTGTCCTCAGTGTACGGCGGCCATGAAGAGGAGAGGCAGCCGCCACAAATAGACTCAGCGCTGCCGCCATGTTGGATTTTAACCTCCTCTAACGCAGCACTGAGGTCAGAGGTCAACAGGCTGCTCACAAACAAGACAACAACACTTTGTGCCAACAGAAATCAGCCGTTATCCCCCAAAAAACACTTTTTCTATTTTAAAGCCCCAAAACTACAAGAACAAGAATTCTGACTGATTTGCTCTCATTTTCTTCTTTAATATCTCAACGTATTCACCCAGATTTGATTTGGTCGAATTAAAGTCAGACGGGTCAAAGTAAAATCTGAAGTCTTTATATTTAATACGAAGGTTAACACTCTTTTCTCCTCTTCATTCATATCACAGAAAACTGAAAATGAACATGTTGAGTCATTGATCTGGAATATTAAACAGTGTTTCTCTGAAACAACTTGGTTTAATGCAGCAGATGAAGTGTTGAAGTGAAGTGGACCTCACACTGAGCTCACCTTGCCAGGTCAGAGGTCAGAGGTCAGAGGTCAACCTGTCGGGGTCGGCTGCTCTATTTAAATCTTTCTTTCCCGGCTGTCGGTGGAATCACATTCACTTATGAGATCAACACTGAAAAGTCACAATTAAACTAATTAAAACTGACTTTAATAAACACATTTTCACAAACTATCTTCAGAAGGTAAATCTCAAAATCTATCAGAAATATAAGCTTTTGTCTGATTTTTTTTTCAGATTTAAATACAGTGGAAACAGCTTCTATTGATCAGAAGGTTTCTGATCAGAATCAATCAGAATCCTACAGACGCTGATTCGATAATTCTCTTCTAGTAATCACGTGGTCAGCTGACAGCGTTCATTTCAGGTCTTTTCATACACCAGAACATAGAAACATCATTTTAAAACGACGTTAGAGTGACGTTGTGCGGAGGGAAAAGCCAGAATAATCGTCTGCATGGCAGTAAATGTCGAATATGTCCACTTCATTGCTTTGTGATAAATATAGAAATGTTGATTATTCTGCAAGAGACATGATGCACAACAACAAAAGTTCAGTTAATAATCAACCAAACGGATTTGGTCACTATCGGACGTTTCCACTGTAATTCAGACTTTAATAATCACAACATGATTCGTCTTTAATCCAAATCCTGACTTGATATGAATCATCGTGACTACTTGAGTTTGATCGAATCCAGATTTAACTTTATTATTCTGTCCTGATACCGATACCTGGACTGTGAGTATCGGCTGGTACCGAGTATTGATCTGGTATCAATGTTTAATCAATCAGCTGTTTGTCTCGCTGTGTGGACGTGACTGGATCATTAATGTGTAAAACAACATCAGGCTGGACTTAAAGATTACTTTACTGACTTTGTAAGACAAAATGTGACCAATAAATACATAGATATACATGTATTTATTTATTAAATATTAAAATAATTAAACATACACCAGCAACAAATCTCTATAATTATCAGGAATTATTCAACCAAAAACATGTTTAATGCAGCAACTAATTGGTCAAATTTAACAGGAATTAAAATGATAGTATTTTTCATAAGTACAGTGTAATGTATATAGTATATAAACATATCTGATCCAGCTGTTTGAGTCGGTACCAGTCTGATATCTGATCCGGTCTCAGTTCATCCCTAAAATCAGCAAAGAATTATGACTTCATGATATAATTTTCTGTCTTTTTTAACATCAAGATTTTAATGTGTGACATTTTTAAATGTCCCAATTTTTAAATCTGAGAACAAAAACCCAGAGTCCATTAATGTCACAGTATTCTCCATAAAAACTACAAACATGAGCTGTTGGACTACAACTACAGAAGCCTGATTGAGCCTGAGACGGAAATGAGTCACCTCTGAACTCATAGAGAAGGTGTTTTCAGAACAAACATGTCTGTCAGTCCCTGTTCACACCTGGTATTAGGATGAGTCCTGAGTGATCTGATCACTAGTGGACCGCTCGATCACACCTGGTATTAGGATGAGTCCTGAGTGATCTGATCACTAGTGGACCGCTCGATCACACCTGGTATTAGTGTGAGCCCTGAGTGATCTGATCACTAGTGGACCGCTCGGATCACACCTGGTATTAGGATGAGTCCTGAGTGATCTGATCACCAGTGGACCGCTCGATCACACCTGGTATTAGGATGAGTCCTGAGTGATCTGATCACTAGTGGACTGCTCGATCACACCTGGTATTAGGATGAGGCCTGAGTGATCTGATCACTAGTGGACCGCTCGATCACACCTGGTATTAGGATGAGTCCTGAGTGATCTGATCACTAGTGGACCGCTCGATCACACCTGGTATTAGGGTGAGCCCTGAGTGATCTGATCACCAGTGGACCTCTCGGATCACACCTGGTATTAGGGTGAGCCCTGAGTGATCTGATCACCAGTGGACCGCTCGGATCACACCTGGTATTAGTGTGAGCCCTGAGTGATCTGATCACCAGTGGACCGCTCGGATCACACCTGGTATTGGGATGAGCCCTGAGTGATCTGATCACCAGTGGACCGCTCGGATCACACCTGGTATTAGTGTGAGCCCTGAGTGATCTGATCACCAGTGGACCGCTCGGATCACACCTGGTATTGGGATGGGGCCTGAGTGATCTGATCACCAGTGGACCGCTCGGATCACACCTGGTATTGGGATGGGGCCTGAGTGATCTGATCACCAGTGGACCGCTCGGATCACACCTGGTATTGGGATGGGGCCTGAGTGATCTGATCACCAGTGGACCGCTCGGATCACACCTGGTATTGGGATGAGCCCTGAGTGATCTGATCACCAGCGGACCGCTCGGATCACACCTGGTATTGGGATGAGCCCTGAGTGATCTGATCACCAGTGGACCGCTCGGATCACACCTGGTATTAGGATGAGTCTCCATCTGTGATCAGGTCTTTATATGCAGATAAACATCATTTCTGTCTCAAAGACCAAACATGTTTTTTGAATGATTTCAGTAAATGAAGCTGTCGGCTAAAAGATCATTTAATTCACCTTCTGGAAACTTTTAAGGTGGAATGATTTCTTAGTCGACATCTTATCAGTCAAGACACCTTAAATGTGCCGACTTCAACCATCCTTTAGTTGTTATTGGCTAACTAGCATCAGATCGGCTGTAGTCACAGTTAGATCTCACACCTGGTCCAGATGTTGATGCCAGGTGTGAACAGGGCGTCTGTCCGTCTGTCTGTCCGTCCGTCCGTCCGTCTGTCTGTTTATGTTTAAAAAGAAAAGGTCCAATAAAATGAAGATGTTTTCATATCTGTTGACTTTCCGTTTGACTCTTTCTTCATTTTCTCAGTTGGAGATCAAACTGCAGATTTCAGGGTAAGTTTGTGACGTTCAGGAGCTACTGAGACAGTTTTAATCTCTAATCCTGAATTTCCCTCCGGGGATTAATAAAGGTTCGTTTTATCTTATCTTATCTTCAAGTCTTTATCACAGTTGTCTGCTTGTTCAGGACCAAAAGACATTTGAACATATTCATCTTTTACGGTTATTAATTAATTGATCAAACCTGTTTGAGCTTTAGAGTCACTGATGAACCTGGAAAGTTTCCCTGATGTGGTTTAAAGACGTGTAGAATCGAGTCTGTCCACCAGGAGGCTCCACACCGATCATTAATCATTAATCAATAATAAATGTTTCTAATGTCCATCCAGAGGATCCTCCCTCTTAGATCACTGATCTGACTCCGTTAATCACAGAATACTGTGGTATCGTAGTAAAACTACAATGTTGAAGTTCTAAGTATTTCTACACTGTGGTACTAGTACTTTTACCATAAGAACACTGTAATATTGTAGTAAAACAGTATTATATAAGTTCTGTACTAAAGTACACTTTTCAGTTACTTGTACTTTACTGGAGTATTTCCACATTCTACTTCTACATCTCAGATTAAGTATTAGTACTTTTTACTCTACTACATGTACCTGGCAGCTTCAGTTACTTTATAGATTCAAACTGATGCACCTGAATGCATCAGTACTTATAATTAAATAATGTAATTAATACTCTGCATAAATACTACTTCTACTGTGGGTACTGTGTGTATTTTGATTACTCCAGTAAAATGTCAAAAATGGAACTTCTGGTTGTAATAGAGTATTTCTACACTGCGGTATTAGTACTTTTACCGTAAGAATACTTTGATATAGTAGTAAAATAATATTATATAGGTATAAGCTCAGCACTAAAGTACACTCCTTGAACTATATTTTGTAGCTGATACTTTTGTACTTTTACTCTCAACTAAAATGTTGATTGACTTTTTGTAAAGTGTATTTCTACACTGTGGTGTTAGTACTTTTACCATAAGAATAATACTATAGTAGTAAAACAGTTTTGTATGTGTACGTTCTGTACTAAAGTACACTTTACAGTTACTTGTACTGTAGTGAAGTATTTTGATGTTCTTCTTTTAGTATTTAGTATTTCTGCACTGTGGTATTAGTACTTTTACCATAAGAATACTGTGATATAATAGTAAAACAGTATTAAGTTCTTTACCAAAGTAGAACTTACAGCTACTTGTACTGTACTGGAGTATTTCCATATTATACTACTTTCTACTTTAGGACTTTTCTACATTGTGGAATTGGTACTTTTACTGCAAAAGCTATGAAAACTTCTCTAGTACTAATACACACATACAGTATATATACTTATTGTGTGTGTGTGTGTGTGTGTGTGTGTGTGTTCCAGAAATAACTCAGAGTTTGAGGAGGAGGAGGAGGAGGAAGAGGAGGAGGTGCTGACCTCCTACAGCGCAGCAGCTCACTTTCTACCAACCAGACTCCAGCTGAAGAACTGAAGAAACACTCCGGGGGTCCTGGTCCTGGTCCTGGTCCTGGTCCTGGGTGGGAAACTAAAAGAAGAGAAGGAGGAGAGTCCAGGTTGGTCTGTTAAACTACTGTGGCTCCCTGTTTCCTCCTCCTCCTCCTCCTCCTCCTCCTCCTGCTGGGTCTAACTCGGACCAGATGGTCTCCCTCTGCCAGACTCCACCGGCTCGGTTGTTTTCAGCTTCTCTCCGACGCCTCCAAACTTCTTCCGCTTTTCGTTACATTTGAGCGCTCGAGTGTGACCGGATCTGTTTGGGGGTTTTCGGTGTCTCGTGACGGTCCCGTTATGAGTCCGGTTTCTCTGAGAGTCTTCATCAGCTGACAGGATTAAAGAAGAAGGAGTCCGGCCGCTCCTCCGCTGCTGGGTTCGTTATGAATCGGAGTCCTGTCCTCTGACCGCGTAAAAACCAGCCTCCAGGGGCTCCAATTGTCCCCAAAACCTTCCTCCTGTTCAGGTCAGGAGGAGCCGCTCCTCGGGGGGGAGGTGAAGCGATGAGGAGGAGGATGTAAAGCGATGCGGTGCCTCCTGCGGGACGCCGAGATGCTGCTCCGCCGCCGGTCCTGCTCCGGTCCGCTGCTGCTGCTGCTCGGCGTGGCGGTGTGTCTCTTCTACCAGACCCTGGTGATGGCCCGGAACCGGCTCCGGTCCGGACCGCAACAGCCCGCCGCCGTCATCCGCGGCAGGAAGCCGTCCGATGAAGTCCCGATGGAGGAGACCGGGACGTTGATCTCTGCTCTGGAGGCCCTACAGGTGAGTTTTACCTGCGGCGACGCTGCGCGCGATGCGCGCACCACGTGGACCCGACAAAAAGTTCAACTCAGCTCCACAGAGAGTACACTTCAAGTGTACCTGCATGTACTATCAGAGATGTACCTGACAAAGGTATACTTTAGAATCCTTGGCTTTTACCAGCAAGTACACAGAAGAGTCCAGGTATACTTGGTTTATAATGACGAGTACAAAGAGTAGTCTAAGTACACTTGGCTTATGCTGAAAAGTACATAGAAAAGCCTAAGTATACTTAGCTTATAATGATAAGTATACAGACAAGTCTAAGTATCCTTAGCTTGTGCTGCCAAGTATACAGAAAAGTCAGAATATATTTGGCTTATAAAAGTATAAGTACATTTTATAAGTACTACAAGTTCACATAGTGAGTAAGTATTCTTGCAGTAAAAACTATAAAACTACTGGTTTGCTGAGAGTATACTTTAAAGAGTACTTCCATAAACTTAAGTGTATACCTACAAGTTCATTCTGTAGTATACTTCATATTATAGTTGCAGTTAGCTAGTTGTGTACTCATTTACTGCTCTTACATTAAAAGAAAGTGTACTTTTATAGATAAAAAAAATGGCCAATTTATTCCCAAGAAGTATTGAAGCAGCTTATGCTTTTTTTATAAGGGTAACGCCGCGTACCAGACTCCATTTAAAATTCTGTCTTTTAAAGATCATTTATGCAGCAAATACACAACAACATGCGTTAGAGCGTCGGATCACATGTGTTAACTGTCTGTAGATCTACGGACAGATTCTGCACATTCAACCAGTCGTCTGATCAATTAATTCCATATTTTAAAGCAACTCCAGATATTCATTTAAATGCAGCCTGGCTTTCCAGAGCTTTCAGCCCCATCTCACGGTCTTCCTCAGGAGACCGTGAGATGGGGCTGAAAGCTCAGAAGAAAGCTTGTATTTGTTATAAAATGTGATAAATGTTTTAAATTAGTTTCAGATTACAGTGTAAGTTAAAATACTTTTTCAGACTCTGCAGATCAAAATAAATTCAGCAGTACTGGATCACCAGACTTCACTGAAAACCAGAGCATCTTAAAACTGGATTAGTTACAGACATGATCTAACGCTTTATTACACTCTCATGTATCCACTTGTAAAATCATCTTCAATGTGATATTTCATTTCATTAAAAACAACTAAATTTAACACCTTAACAGCATAAATCACCCATTTATGAAGAAAAGTAGTATGTCACCAAAATTTCAAAGCAGGGCATTTTAAGATTTGTTTGTTTCTGTGAAATACGAAACATTTTAATATCTTATCAGACTCTGTTAATGTTCAGCAGAAGTTCAAATGCTAGTGTAATAAGTGCTGTTTGGTGGATCTGAAGTGGACAGACTTCACCAGAACACCAGTCTGACCACTGAACTGGTGTCGTTAATGTTATTGAGGCATTCAGCTTTAAACAACAGATTTTTGAATGGAGTTCTGTCTGGGCTGTCCCGCTGGGCCAAGGCTCCTTCTGGCTCATTGTTCCAGTATTTTTAGATCATGAGGGGATCAATGGC
>CAMQGK010000549.1:1420000-1432500 GCA_947000775.1 Pterois miles
TACTTTATATTTCATACACATGATGGAAACATAACGCAGTACTTTATACTTCATACACATGATGGAATCATAACGCAGTACTTTATACTTCATACACATGATGGAATCATAACGCAGTACTTTATACTTCATACACATGATGGAATCATAGCGCAGTACTTTATATTTCATACACATGATGGAAACAATACAGTACTGTATACTTCAGTCTGCGTGTAACGCAGTAGTTAATACTTCAGACTGAATGAATATAGATCACATGACTGTACTTTGCAGTAAATAAGAGGTTCTGGTGTTTGGTGGTTGGTTCTGTTGGTCCAGAACTTGAACAGACTGAAGTCAGACAGAAAACAGGAAGTGGGCCAACTTGTTTTCACCAGTGTGGACGTTAACTGACTGCAGATCAGATCTGAACTCTGAAACAGAGGCTGGAACTAAAGAACTACAGGAAGAAAGAAAGAAAGAAAGAAAGAAAGATATTCCTTTATTAGTCCCACAGTGGGGAAATTCAGTTTTACACTCTGTTGTTCACACAGTACAGTTCACACAGTACATATACATGTCAATGGAGAGATGTCAGAGTGATGGGGCTGCTCCTGACAAGCGCCCAGAGCAGTTGGGGGTTTGGTGCCTTGCTCAGGGGCACCTCGGCAGTGCCCAAGAGGTAAACTGGCACCTCTCCAGCAACCAGTTGGTCTTGGTCCATGGGGGATTTGAACCCGGGTCCTCCACATCCTAACCCAAGTCCTTACGGACTGAGCTACTGCCGCCCAAGTAACACCACCAACCAGTAGAACTACAATAATATCAGAACATTCTTCTTCTGCCTGTTTTACTGCAACCATCAGCCGTTCTTCTTCTGTGGTTTGAAACAAAGTGCAGTCAGTAGCGTTCATGGTTCAGCTGTGTGAGGTCAGAGTGGGTGAGACTACAGGAGCTGATGTCACCGAGTCCTTCAGGACTATATTTACTTCATGCTCTTTGTAACACCGTGTGACTGTAGTTTCCCCTGTCTCCAGTCTGTGTGCTAAGCTAGGCTAACAGCTTCCCCCTGTCTCCTGTCTGTGTGCAAAGCTAAGCTAACAGATCCCCCTGTCTCCTGTCTGTGTGCTAACCTAGGCTAACAGTTCCCCCTGTCTCCTGTCTGTGTGCAAAGCTAGGCTAACAGTTCCCCCTGTCTCCAGTCTGTGTGCTAACCTAGGCTAACAGTTCCTCCTGTCTCCAGTCTGTGTGCTAACCTAGGCTAACAGTTCCCCCTGTCTCCAGTCTGTGTGCTAACCTAGGCTAACAGTTCCCCCTGTCTCCAGTCTGTGTGCTAACCTAGGCTAACAGTTCCCCCTGTCTCCTGTCTGTGTGCAAAGCTAAGCTAACAGATCCCCCTGTCTCCTGTCTGTGTGCTAACCTAGGCTAACAGTTCCCCCTGTCTCCAGTCTGTGTGCTAACCTAGGCTAACAGTTCCCCCTGTCTCCTGTCTGTGTGCAAACCTAGGCTAACAGTTCCTCCTGTCTCCAGTCTGTGTGCTAACCTAGGCTAACAGTTCCCCCTGTCTCCAGTCTGTGTGCTAACCTAGGCTAACAGTTCCTCCTGTCTCCAGTCTGTGTGCTAACCTAGGCTAACAGTTCCCCCTGTCTCCTGTCTGTGTGCAAAGCTAAGCTAACAGATCCCCCTGTCTCCTGTCTGTGTGCTGACCTAGGCTAACAGTTCCCCCTGTCTCCTGTCTGTGTGCAAAGCTAAGCTAACAGATCCCCCTGTCTCCTGTCTGTGTGCTAACCTAGGCTAACAGTTCCTCCTGTCTCCAGTCTGTGTGCTAAGCTAGGCTAACAGCTCCCCCTGTCTCCTGTCTGTGTGCAAAGCTAAGCTAACAGTTCCTCCTGTCTCCAGTCTGTGTGCTAACCTAGGCTAACAGTTCCCCCTGTCTCCTGTCTGTGTGCAAAGCTAGGCTAACAGTTCCCCCTGTCTCCAGTCTGCGTGCTAACCTAGGCTAACAGTTCCCCCTGTCTCCAGTCTGCGTGCTAACCTAGGCTAACAGTTCCCCCTGCCCCCAGTCTGCGTGCTAAGCTAGGCTAACAGTTCCCCCGCCCCCAGTCTGCGTGCTAAGCTAGGCTAACAGTTCCCCCTGCCCCCAGTCTGCGTGCTAAGCTAGGCTAAGAGTTCCCCCTGTCTCCAGTTGGTGTGCTAAGCTAAGCTAACGGTTTGAACAGTTACAGTAATGTCAGTGTTTTCCTCTGTCTCCCTCAGTTCCAGGTCTGGTCCCAGCATCCCCCCCGGCGGCAACGGGCTGTGGTTCTGACGGGTCGACACCTGGTCTCTGACCCTGAGGTCCAGCTGTACCAGCAGGTCCTGCAGCAGATGGGCTACGAGGTCCAGCTGTCCAGATACACAGAGACCAGCAATTTCCTCAGAACAAACCACGGTAACAATACGCATTTCAACCTGAAAACAAACATACACACACACATATTATATTACACATACAGTATATACTGTATATATATATACATATATATTTATATGTATATATATATATATATATATAGATGGATTGAAGGAATTAATACAAAGATAAATAAAAACAGAAATATCAATTGTCTACATTTCTTTTTATTATTTTGCGTAATTTAATTTAATTTAATTTATTCAGTCATTTATTTATTAATTTTTTATCTATCTATCATCATATATCATTCAGTCATTTATGTTATGTTCTAGCAGGTTCTGTCTACACTTTATTCTTAAGGGATATCCTATTTATTCTGCCTGTGTGTGTGTGTGTGTGCGTGCGTGTGTGTGTGTACGTGTGTGCGTGTGTGCGTGCGTGTGTGGTGTGTGTGTACGTGTGTGCGTGCGTGCATGTGTGTGTGTGTGTGCGTGTGTGCGTGCGTGTGTGTGTACGTGTGTGCGTGCGTGTGTGGTGTGTGTGTGTGTGTGTGTGTGTGTGTGTGTGTACGTGTGTGTGTGTGTGTGTGTGTGTGTGTGTGTGGTGTGTGTGTGTGTGCGTGTGTGTGTGTGTGTGTGTGTGGTGTGTACGTGTGTGTGTGCGTGTGTGTGTGTGTGTGCGTGCGTGTGTGTACGTGTGTGCGTGTGTGCGTGCGTGTGTGTGTGTGTGTCGTGTGTGTGTGTGTGTACGTGTGTGTGTGTGTGTGTGTGTGTGTGCGTGCGTGTGTGTGTGTGTGTGCGTGTGTGTGTGTGTGTGTGTGTGTACGTGTGTGTGTGTGTGTGTGTGTGTGTGTGTGTGTGTGTGTACGTGTGTGTGTGTGTGTGTGTGTGTGTGTGTGTGTGTGGGTGTGTGTGTGTGTGTGTGTGTGTGGTGTGTGTGTGTGTGTGTGTGTGTGTGTGTGTGCGTGCGGTGCGTGCGTGCATGTGTGTGCGTGTGTGTGTGTGTGTGTGTGCTGTAGTAGTGTAGTTTGGGTGGAGACTTCCTGTCGCACTAACAGCTTCAGGACTAAATGCAGAGAGTGAGGAGAGACTTTAAACTGACCACTGACATGAACCTCATTTATCTGGATATCTCATCTATTTTTTAATCATTTCCTCATAAGCATACATTTACTGATGATAGCCAGAAGATAAGATAAGATAAGATAAGATAAGATGAACCTTTATTAATCCCCGTAGGGAAATTCAGTTTTTACACTCTGTTGTTAATTTCACACAGTTCACATAACTGCATCAATGGAGAGATGTCAGAGTGAGGGGGCTGCTTCTGACAAGCACCCCGAACAGTTGGGGGTTTGGTGCCTTGCTCAGGGGCACCTCGGCAGTGCCCAAGAGGTAAACTGGCACCTCTCCAGCAACCATGTTGGGACTTGAACCGGTGACCCTCCAATTCCTAAACCAAGTCCCTACGGACTGAGCTACTACCGCCCCCAGCAGACAGCCTGGACCTGGACCTGGACCTGGACCTGGACCTGGACCAGGACCAGGACCCGGACCAGGACCAGGACCTGGACTCTCTGTAAAGAACAGGTGTGTCAGATGATTGACAGCTGTGTTAGATGGCGGCAGGAGCTGATGTTTCTACCAGCAGGTGAAGAAGAAACAGATTGAGAGTGTTTAATCACCCCCATAAATCACTGAGTGAACAGATGGTTCAGTCCGTCAACGATCAGATGGTTCAGTCCGTCAACGATCAGATGGTTCAGTCCGTCAACGATCAGATGGTTCAGTTTAACAATCAGATGGTTCAGTTTAACAATCAGATGGTTCAGTCCATCAACGATCAGATGGTTCAGTCCGTCAACGATCAGATGGTTCAGTTTAATGATCAGATTGTTCAGTCCATCAACAATCAGATGGTTCAGTTTAACGCTCAGATGGTTCGGTCGGTCAACAATCAGATGGTTCAGTCCGTCAACGATCAGATGGTTCAGTTTAACAATCAGATGGTTCAGTCCATCAACGATCGGATGTTATTTAATTAAGAAAAATGGTTCAGTTTAACGCTCAGATGGTTCGGTCGGTCAACAATCAGATGGTTCAGTCCGTCAACGATCAGATGGTTCAGTTTAACAATCAGATGGTTCAGTCCATCAACGATCGGATGGTTCAGTTTAATGCTCAGATGGTTCGGTCATCACGGGTCATTTAACGATCAGATGGTTCAGTCCGTCAACGATCAGATGGTTCAGTTTAACGATCAGATGGTTCAGTCCAATTGAGTTGATCAAAGGGAACCATCATTAGAGAACTTTATTGATCCAGTAAATCTTAACTCTGTTTTAAACAGTGTCCCGGTCCAGATTGTGTGTATATGCTGTTTATATAATAGTTAGTACTCCTATACATCTGTGTACTTATATAATACTGTGTGATTAGAGACCAGAGCTGAGCGACTGCTGCTCTACTGCTCGTCTCGGTGTTGGTGGACAAACTCTGAGTTTCCAGTCACAGTTTGGGCCAAAACTCCCAGCGGAGCGTTTCCTGTTTCCTCCACAATCACTGCCACATGTTCCCACTCTTCTCCATATATGGTCAGACTCCTTTTGTTTTGACAGGCTGCTTCCTGTTTCTCTCTCTCTCTGCCTGCTCTTCTTTCTGTCTTTTATTTTGACAGCAGCGTGAAATAAAGTTCATGAACTTTCATCACATGATTCAAACCAACATTCCTGCTCGTCGTCTTTGTGTCGGCGGGGGTTTGACTGAGGACGAAAGGAAGTGAAGTGTTGAGAGTGAGCTCTGGAGATCTATCAGATCTATTTAGGAGTGCATTACGTGGCATTTATTAAGTACAAAATTGTATAAAGCTCCGTGGTTACAGGTGTGACTTCCTGTCTGTGTCTCCATGGTTACAGGTGAGAGTGGGTGGAGCCTGTTGCTGTGTCTCAGTAGTTCAGAGAGAAGCTGTCTGAGGAGAATCTCCTTCTCTCACCTGCAGCATCATCAGATGGTGAGACTCACCTGTACATGAGACAGTCACATAATGTTTCCTGAGTCCTTCTGGACTCACCTGTGTCTCTGTATCCTCAGGTGAACTTGTTGCCCGGGGTGATGGAGGCGTTCTCTGATGCAGGCGGAGGTCTCTGTCACTTCTACACTTACTCACACCTGACAGGTGAGTCACACAGGAAACAGTTCACATGTTACCTGTCCAGGTGAGCACGATCTGTACTCATCCAATCAGATGAGTTACTTTTTTCAAAATAAGAGCTCACTCTCAGAGACTCAGGTATTTGTTTGTATTCCACTGTGTCAGGATCTGAATTACCCATGAGGCCACATGCCTGTGGATCGACCAATCGGAAGGTGCTGTTGCCTCAGGAGTCTGCAAACAGGTGAGAACTTTATTTCAGTCAGGTGAGGTTTAGTCTGATCACCTGTTCACTGTTTAATCATCTTCTGTCTGACAGTCGCTCACCTGTCGGAGCCCCGCCTGCTGCTCTGGTTGCCATGGTGAATGTTTACGTCCTGGTGACGTCAGTGAAGCCGCTGACTTCCTTCCTGCATGACATCAGCGTAGTGGCGACCAATCAGGAGCAGCGGGGGCGGCCCACAAAGGTAAAACGCCGCTATTTTTTTAGTTTTATACTTCTTTTCACATTTTATCCTTTTTCTAGGAAAATGTTAAATTTATTTAATTTTAATCTGAAAGTTTTTTTCTTCTGGTTTCCTTTTTAATTTCACATTTTATTCTTTTTCTTGGAAACATTTTAATTGATCTCATTTTAATTTAAAAGTTTTTTCTTATTATTTTACATGTTTTTCTTTTATTTCTTAATGTTGTGGTCAGTTTTCTCTGTAGCAGTTGATGATTGATAGTGTGTTTAACAGAAGTCTCCCCTCTGCTGCCCTCTGCTGGTTTCCAGCTCAGGAACTTCCTGCTGCAGCAACTGGCACCAGCCACTTCCCATGATGCTTTGGGGCAGATCAAGAAGGTGATAGGTGACGTGCTGCAAGCCGCCGTGTCCACCGGTGACAAGAAACAAACTCTCAGCAGGTGAAAAAAAAAAAAAAAAAAAAAAAATACTAAAAATATATATATATATATATATATATATGTGAATCTGTGAATTTCTCCACTGTGGGACCAATAAAGGAATATCTTATCTTATATATATATATATATATATATATATATATATATATATTTATTTATTTATTTATTATGTAAGAGAGACAACAAAAATTATGATATTCTGATTATATTAGTAAAGTAAACTGTTTACTTTATGATATTTATATACTGTATTAATTATTAGTTTATAATTTCCAGATAATTTATAACATCACATTCACTATTACATTATTTCACTATTCTCTAATTATTGTTAATTTACATTTTAGACCACAAACTGTTTCAGGAAGTGTTAAACTGATTTCAAAATAAATGTCTTTGTGTCACCAAAAAAAAAGTACAGACATTTCATTGGGCTTTAACTTTGACGGGAGACTACTTATTTATCCTGTGGTGGTGAGCAGTAACTAGGACAAGTCTTTTATTTTGCCAAACTATGTGCTTATTTATTTTATTTTGAAATACTGTACAGGAATGTCATTAGAAACATGTCTCTCAGCAGGTGAAGGATCTGATGATTGACTGATGGATTATTGCTGACTGATCATGTGTTGTGTTGTCCTGTCTGATTATTGATTGATGGATTATTGATGACTGATGATTGATCGTGTGTTTCAGGTGTGTGTTGTGTTACCAGCTGTTGACCTTCACTCTGCTCTTCAGCGGCTCCATCACACCTGTCGTAGTCCAGGTAAGACCACACTGTCTGTTGGCCTGTTCTGACTCTGCCTCTTTCCCTACGTTAAGCACCTTGTTGGATTGTGACCCTTCACAATAAAGCGTGACACGCTATCACTAGATATGTGAATTGTTGAATTTAAATATTTTTGGAGGCCTGAGGAAATGAAAGCTCCAGAAATCTGATTGTTAATCATCTTGTGACCTCTGTGAGGGGCCACAGGCCATAGATTGGGAACCACTACTGTAAAGGGACACGAGGGAACCAGCTCCTCAGGATGAGGTCTGGTCTCCGTCCTGCTTTTCTTTTGACGTCCACTAGAGGTCAGCGTGTCCTCAGCTGATCTGTGATTGGTCGGCTCCGTGTTTTTCCTCTTCAGGTGGAAACTGATCTGAGCTTCTCTTCTCTGAGCGACGACACATTCGATGGACAGATCACCAAAGACCTGATCCTGGAGAACACGCTCCACTTCCTGCACCTGTCCTCAGAGACACACCTGTCCTCAGAGACATACCTGTCCTCAGAGACACAGACGGAGGGCAGACAGGTGAGACAAGAACAAACCAAACTACAGTGAACTTGAATAAATGATTCAGTTTTATTGTTTAATTGTGTTGAAATGAAATAGTCTAATAGTTTAAAATTTCAGAATAAAGTTAATAAAATCCTGATTTGTTTCAGTTGCTTGTTTGCTGCCGAAGATAAACAGTTGTGATTTTACAGATTGTTTCCCTCCCAGAAATCTTCACTTTACTCTCATGTCTGAACGCTGTCTATACACAATTTTCTCTTTTTTTTTTTTTTTTTTCTCTCTCTCTCTCTCTCTCTCTCTCTCTCTCTCTCTCTCTCTCTCTCTCTCTCTCTGTCTCTCTTCATCTCTCTCTCTCTCTCTCTCTCTCTCTCTCTCTCTCTCTCTCTCTCTCTCTCTCTCTCTCTCTCTCTCTCTCTCTCTCTCTCTCTCTCTCTCTCTCTCTCTCTCTCTCTCTCTCTCTCTCTCTCTCTCTCTCTCTCTCTCTCTGTCTCTCTTCTCTCTCTCTCTCTCTCTCTCTCTCTCTCTCTCTCTCTCTCTCAACAGTATGGTGGCTGCAGACAGACACACGGCGGCGTCTGTTTGTCAGAAGACGACTTTCTTCTTCTGCTTCAGTTTCAGCAGCGGATGAAGACGCCTTCAGCCTTTCAGCTGGTATTAATATAATAATAATTAATATAATTAATATAATATTTCTACGCCTTCAGCCTTTCAGCTGGTATTAATATAATAATAATTAATATAATTAATATAATATTTCTATACCTTCAGCCTTTCAGCTGGTATTGATATAATATAAAAATAATTAATATAATATTTCTATACCTTCAGCCTTTCAGCTGGTATTAATATAATAATAATTAATATAATATTTCTAAGCCTTCAGCCTTTCAGCTGGTATTGATATAATAATAATTAATATAATTAATATAATATTTCTAAGCCTTCAGCCTTTCAGCTGGTATTGATATAATAATAATTAATATAATATTTCTATACCTTCAGCCTTTCAGCTGGTATTAATATAATAATAATTAATATAATATTTCTATACCTTCAGCCTTTCAGCTGGTATTAATATAATAAAAAAATAATTAATATAATATTTCTATACCTTCAGCCTTTCAGCTGGTATTGATATAATAATAATTAATATAATATTTCTATACCTTCAGCCTTTCAGCTGGTATTAATATAATAATAATTAATATAATATTTCTATACCTTCAGCCTTTCAGCTGGTATTGATATAATAATAATTAATATAATATTTCTATACCTTCAGCCTTTCAGCTGGTATTAATATAGTATTTCTAAATATACAGTGATATTAAATAGATAACAGATTCCTGCTGCTCTGAGGACGGCTCGTTGTCTTCCTGTCTACACCTCGTTGACTCATTTCTGAGTTATTGATCCAGGATGTTTGACTCTGTCGATATGTTTCCACCTTTCCTGAACTAGTTCAAGACGATGAAAGACTGAGTAAACCTTTGAATCGGTAGAACTGTAGTTATTTAGATTTCTGATGATAGAGAGACTCTCATCTACTACCAACATCTGTACAGATAAAGAGCTGAAACAAGACGGCAGCAGCACCTTGACAACATCACGTTTCACTCAGTATCTTATTGGATATCCTCAGGTTTCATATTATATCTATATAATTTATATCTACATATTATTATCTATAGTTATTTATTTATATATCTATTTATATTTGGATTATTTATATATTTGTTTAAATCTAGATTTATTTATATTTATGTTTATATAGCTATTTAGATTAATATGATTTATATAGCTATTTATATATATATATATTTATATATTTATATATATATATTTATATTTACATATATATTTATATATTTATATTTACATATATTTATATTTACATATATATATATATATATTTATATTTACATATATTTATATTTACATATATTTATATTTACATATATATATATATTTATATTTACATATATTTATATATATATATATATATATATATATATATATATATATATATATATATATATATATATATATATATTGTGTTTTCTCTCTCTCTGTAGTTGTATCCCAGCACCTCCTCCTCCTCCTCCTCCTCCTCCTCCTCCTCCTCCTCCTCCTCCGGTCCTCTCGGTGTCTCTGGTCTCCTGATGAGGATCAGTCGATACTACGAGCTCCAGAGGAACCAGAGCTACAGGTGAGACATCACTCTGTTAATCAGTTTGTTATCATTAGAGTTGCCATGATGGTGGTGATGATGATGATGGTGATATATATATATATGATGGTGATGATATGATGGGAGAGGGAAAAGAGAGAGGAGAGGGGTGATGGTGATGATGATGATGATGATGATGATGATGGTGATGATGATGATGATGATGGTGATGGTGATGATGATGGTGATGATGATGATGATGATTATGGTGACGATGATGATGATGATGATGATGATGATGATGATGATGATGGTGATGATGATGATGATGATGGGTGATGATGATGATGATGATGATGGTGATGATGATGATGATGATGATGATGGTGATGATGATGATGATGATGATTATGGTGACGATGATGATGATGATTATGGTGACGATGATGATGATGATTATGGTGACGCGATGATGATGATGATGGTGATGATGATGATGATGATGGTGATGATGATGATGATGATGATGGTGATGATGATGATGATTATTATGGTGATGATGATGATGATGATTATGGTGACGATGATGATGATGATTATGGTGACGATGATGATGATGATGGTGATTATCATGTTTATCATGTTCTCTGCAGAACTGATGAAGAACGGACCAATCAGGAGTCAGCTCTGTCTTCTACACTGGATGGGTCTAAAAGTGGAGGTTCGATTCATATCTATCTATAACAGCTGGATCCACATGTGGTCAGCTGTTCAGCAATGTGTGGTTTGGGGTCCAGAAGGGGTCCACAAGTCTGGGGGTGAAAAAGAAGAGAAAACACCTTTATTTTGAAGTCCAGTTTCCTGCTGCAGAGTGCTAACATACTAAAATACAACATTAACTTCACATCAGCTTGTTGCTTTCCTGGCTCTGTTCTGCTGTGGACTCAGATTTTACAGAACTACACTTCCCATAATGCTTTCAAGGATGTATACAGGAAGTGCATGGTTGCCATAGAGCGGTGAAGTCCCGCCCTTTCTGGTAGATATGTAAGGTAGGGGCGGGACTTCACCACTTTATGGAGTCAGTTAGTGACTCCGTGAGCTACTGTGGAGGACAGAAACTGCCAAAATGAAAAATAAATAAATAAATGACTGGATCAATAAATTACTGTCATTAAATGTAGCAAAAATAATATTAATAATAGATGAACTGAACTGAACTTGATATTTCTCTTTTATTTGCTTCTTAATTTATTCATCTTTGTATTAATTCCCTTATTTATTTTTTTCATTTTCCCTTTTATCTATATATGTTTATTTATGTTCCATGTATTTTTTTGTTTATTTTATATTTATTCTAAATGTATGTATTTATTATTTAATTCATTCTTTCTTTCTTTTTTCTTTCTTTCTTTCTTTCTTGCTTAAAAGTAAATAAAATAGAAATGCAAAAATAAATTAGTTTAAAAATGTAATTAAAAAGAAATGCATAAATTAATACATAAATGTGGAAATTAATGTAAAATAGATAAATAAATAAATGGGAGAATTAAACCAGAGTATATAAATAAGGGACTTAATGCAAAGATAAATGAATAAATAAATACATATATACTTTTAAACATTTATATAAATTCTAAGAATATAATAAAAATATAAATAAATGAATAAAAAACAAATGCCAAGTAAATAAATACAAAAATAAATAAATACATTTAGAAATCAATAAAAATAGATAAATAAAAGGGTAAATTAAACAGAAGTATAAATAAATTAGGTAAGTGATACAAAGATAAATGAAACAAATGAAAACTGATCAATTTATGTCACATTTTATTAATTAATCAATGGCTAAATGTATTTTCAATATTATTTTTGCCATATTTAATAACATTTATTTATTGACTCATTTATTTATATACATTTGTTAGAAGCATATGTATATATTACTTTATTTTTAATGGCGGGTTTTGTCCTCCGTAGGTCCAACACTGAGCCCCATTGTTCTCAGTCTGTCTCCGTCAGTCCTGATGATGAACACACTACTGTCACCGGTTACTGTGTCTTAACTGGTTCGTTGTGGGTCTCTGTGTGCTCCAGGTCCCTGTGTGGACCCCCACCTCAGACAGATCTACAGTGACCCCCCCCTCACCCTGACCCCACCCTTCAGCCCCTGGGTGAAGGAGTACCGGGCCGAGGTCGCCTTCGACACGGTGACGGTTCGAATCCGTCCAGAGCCCATCAGCTCGGCCTGCCGGGTCCACCTGGATGAGCACCGAGGCCCCAGGTGAGACCAGGACCCTCACCGCTGACCGCTGACCTCACATCTCACATAGCTGAAGGCCTCTTATGGTTTCGTTCCGGCGCCAGCTGTGGACGGAGGCGTTGTGTCTTCAGGTTGTCTGTCTCATTGTGGTGAATGTGATCTCTCAGGAACACCTGGAGGGAAGTCCCTCAAATTTGGCACAAAGGTCCTGATGGACTCAAGAATGAACTGATTAGAATCTGGAGGTCAAAGGTCACTGTGACCTCACAAAACATGTCTTTGTCCTCGACTCAATAATTCTTGAATGTCTAACAGGATGAAATGACGTGGTGATGACACGTT
>CAMQGK010000549.1:1437500-1445000 GCA_947000775.1 Pterois miles
AAAAAAAAAAAAAAAAATGCTTGTTTTCTGAATGGAGTGTGGTTGGATCAGAGCCAGGCTCTGCAGCTGCTCCATCAACACTCAACATAAAGTCATCTAGACGTTGTTGTTTCTACCATACCATGGTTTCAGTCTCTGTATAGATATGATGTACTATCGTAGCTCTGAGTGACCACAGACACATAAAACATTTATTTCCTCCATTTCTGATTCAACATCAGGACATCAGTGACCACAGGAGGACTCAGTGCTGAGACGCTGTCACCACACAGCAACATGCCAATTTATGGCTCCAGTTGAAATAATTCAGCTCTTGTGAAACCATCAAATTCGCGTCTATTCACCTTTTTGTATTGACTCTTGACACTTGATTTTGCGCCATGTGAAAAGTTTGTTTTGCTCACAGCAGATATTAAGGTTACGTAGTTTGGGCTAAGGTTGGCGCTCCTACAGTAACTACCATCAATCCTATTGTCAGTTAAGATAGGTATAAAGACAGGTTAGTGGTTGCTATGACAACACACGGTCACGTTCCTCCTTCTCCTCAGAGAGTCTCTCAGTGACGTCCTGGTGGTGGTGAAATCTTTGGGCATGGGTTTCCATCTTCCTGTAGACGGGATCCGGTCTCTCAGCCTGGTAGGTTTCTGTTTCCTGTCCTGCTGCGTTATAAACATGGCGCCATGTTTTACATGTTTTACATCACATGGGTGTCTGTTGTTTCAGAAAGAGATCCAGGATCTCTACGCTGAGAACCAGAACATCATCACCACAGCAAAGCATCATGGGTACGAGGTCATCGACACATTCAGCATCACCATGGGTCGATACAAAGAGTTCCTGCAGGGACGATGTGCCTGCCATTTCCATGAGGTAACACAGCTTTAGCTATTTTTCATATTTTCAGGTGTTTCCACTCAGACATTTTTATGTGCAAATAGAAAATGTGTATATAAACAAGTGAATGGAAACATGGTGTCTAAAGTGTAGATTTAGTCACATCAGCAGGATTTTAATCTCCAGATTTAATGTGAATTTCCCCACTGTGGGACCAATAAAGGAATATCTTATCTTATCTTATCTTAATAAAGTTTCATCTCTACCGAAGAGAACTGTGAGCCAATCAAAAGTCAACTTTCTTCTCATTTCTGAAGTCTCAAAAACATCCACTGAAAATCAACTGATGACCAATCAGAGAAGAAGTGGAAACACCAATCAGTGAACCTTGTTAGCAAACATTAAACCAGGTGCTGCCTCTTCTTCTGCTGTCACAGGTGGAGAAGTTTTGGTCCTCCAGGCTGTCAAACGACTCAGCATCCACAGCCAACAGAACCAGCTCCTCCAGAACTAGACCTGAACTGAGCAGCCAATCAGTCGCGCCGGACACGGTGCAGGAGGTGTGGCCTAAAGCCTCATCCTATCACGTGAGAGGACCAGTGAACCAGGTGTACTCTGAGATCCTGCTGAGCCGCCTGTGTCCCAGAACCAGTAACTAAACACCAGAGGTGTGTGTGTGTGTGTGTGTGTGTGTGTGTGTGTGTGTGTGTGTGTGTGTGTGTGTGTGTGTGTGTGTGTGTGTGTGTGTGTGTGTATGGTTCTTGAAGGTGAACAGGGTCACGGTTACCTTGCATGTCAGCTGGATTCTCACAGTGTCACAAGATCACACCAGAATCCGTATCGTCAGGCTTCGTGTAATGCATTTGCGTCCGGACCAATCAGTGAGGAGCTACTGCAGCTAGGGGCGTGGTTTAGGTGTGTGACACAACGACAGAGAGGCGACTGCAGAGGTTATCATAGCTGCTGCTGTAGCATCAGTTCTGTCAGAACTGGAGTCAGGCTTTTCTCGATGGGAAACATGTTTTCACTCTTCTCCTGACTGGCCTCAGCAGGAGTTTGATTGACAGATAGTCCATCCAATCACCTGCCAAGTGTTCTTTGAAAGTGCTGGCCCTGTTCTAGTTTCCAAACCATCTGATGAGAGTCACGGGGTCACAGTGCTGAGGACGCTCTGCTGAAAGATGAATAGAAGAATCAAAAGAATAAGACTGAAGGCCGAAACATTTCTTTTTCACTTTTCTTGTCCAGGTGGACTTGGAGGTGTGATTGTACTTTATTTATTATTTAGTGATTTTCAACATAAAACAAGTTCTTAAAGTGACAACAAAAGAAAACTTCCAGATTTTAAGGTCCAAGGTGAAAACATACCGTATCTTAACACATTTCTTTATGCAAAACAATAACGACACAAAATCATCAGTGTGCACCGTCGAGATTATAATCTGCACTTTGTTCTCATGCACTACGCTGATTTTCCAGCTTGTTCCTATCGCTTCTACTACTATTAGTAGCTAGTTCTTCATATACCCTTGTTACCTTCAAAGGCTTCAGCTGGTTTCTGATGTGCACTAACTAGAAGAAGAAGAAGAAGAAGAAGATATTCTTTATTAGTCCCACGAGGGGAAATAATTTTTTCCTCTGTTGTTAACTTATACACAGTACATGCAGACTGAACACACACATGCACAAACATGCAAAATGGAGAGATGTCAGAGTGATGGGGCTGCTCCTGACAAGCGCCCGGGGAGGTGGGGGGTTTGGTCCTTGCTCAGGGGCACCTCGGCAGTGCCAAAGAGGTAAACTGGCACCTCTCCAGCTACCAGTTCACACTCAGTTTTTGGTCCATGGCGGGACTTGAACCGGTGACCCTCCGGTTCCCAAGCCAACTCCCTACAGACTGAGCTACTGCCGCCCCCAGATCTCAGAGAACACCATTAGAATATAGAAATAGTACTAGCATTAACTAGTTTATAAAGATCACTGGCTGGTTTTACTGTACACTAGCTACTTTCATATACATGCTAACACATTTCTGTCATGTACTAACTAGTTTCCTGTCCATACTTACCAGTTCTTATGTGCAGTAAATACTTTCTTGTATGTACTAGCAAGGTTTTTTTGTACTCTCTAGTTTCCTATGCATAGTAACTAGTTTCTGATGTGTACTAGTGAACTAGTTTCCTATCCATACTGACTAGTTCTCATGTGTAATAACTGGTTTCTTATATGTACTATCTAGTTTAGTAAGCATACTAACTAGTTTAGTATGTGCACTAACTAATTTCTTATGCATACTGACCAGTTCTTGTGTGTAACAACTAGTTTCTTATGTGTACTAGCTACAGTAGTTTAGTTTGTATCCATACTACTAGTTTTAAGTCTGTGGATGTTCTCATTCATCCAGGTCAGATTCATTCTGACAACAACTGAATCGAAGGCAACTGGACTTAGATTTGTCTCTGAAGACGTTTCGCCCCTTATCCAAGTGGCTTCATCAGTTCCAACGCTACAGTCTGACTAGTCCCCACTAGTCTGACGGTCAGACTAGTGGGGACTAGTCAGACTGTAGCGTTATTATCTGACCAACCTCAGACTAGTGGGGACTAGTCAGACTGTAGAGTTGGAACTTGGATAAGGGGCGAAACGTCTTCAGAGACAACTCTAAGTCCAGTTTTAAATACACCATAACTCGTCTCTGATTAACACTAACTAGTTTTAGTACACAATAACTAGTCTCTGATGCACACTAGCTAGTTTTAGTACACAATAACTAGTTTCTGATGCACACTAGCTAGTTTTAGTACACAATAACTAGTCTCCAATGTACACTAGCTAGCTTTAATACACCATAACTAGTCTCTGATTAACACTAACTAGTTTTAGTACACAATAACTAGTCTCCGATGCACACTAGCTAGTTTTAGTACACAATAACTAGTCTCTGATGCACACTAGCTAGTTTTAGTACACAATAACTAGTCTCCGATGCACACTAGCTAGTTTTAGTACACAATAACTAGTCTCTGATGCACACTAGCTAGTTTTAGTACACAATAACTAGTCTCTGATGCACACCTATTATTTTCTGTGTCTTGTGTCAAACTGTTTTTGTGTATCTGTGGTCAGACGGACGTCTTCGGTCATATCAGAGGTTAATATTTCATATTTAATCACTAATATCAATCACTGTATGTAGATCTGTTGCCTCCTCCATCCAGTATATATACTGTATATATATATATATGCTTATATTTATATACCTCAGCCATTGACTTAATTGTGTATATCAGATAACATTCAGAACCAAAGACTCAATGATAACTGTGTTTATCATGTGAAGGAAATGTCTTATTAGAGTCTCTGCTTATGTTTCTATATTTTTCTACGAACATATATTGTGCCTTTATCGCTCAACGTGTTTACATGCTGGAAAATAGAATATATGAATATTTAAATGAATGTTATGGTTCTCTTCTGCTCTTTAAAATATGAAAATGTTTATCTGAAGGCAAAAAGACAGAAACACGATTCATAACAAACAGAACTGTGACGACGTGAAAATCTGTTTATTTTATTTTTTAACAAAATTCTCTTTATTCCATGAATGTTGAACAATCTCACTTCAGATGTGTTTTCTACTTTAAACTTTCACAAATCCAACCTTTTTTAAAACATGTTTAATATACCCTTTGTTATAAAATATAAATGTATCATAAAAAGATGTTTTCATCTGTCAGCTCTCTGCTCTGTGTCACTTTATCACTTCATCAGTTTCCTGAACTCGTTTTCATCTCGTTAACTTTAATATCTGAGTGCGAACGTTTATTCTTCATCTTCAAAACTGGTCTGATGAAAACAGAAGATTGATTAATGTGGCGAAAGCTCTGGAAAAAGCTGGTAAGTTGATACATTTATTAATAATTATTTATTAATTGTGAGACTGGTGTTTTTGTCTCTAAAATATGTTCACTTTGTATTTTAAGTGTTTACATGGAGCGTTTTGGTTGATGATGTAAGAATACACTGTGTAGTAACTAGTTTTATATGCATACTAACTACTTTCTTATGTGTAGTAGCCAGTGTCTGATGTGTACTAACTAGTCTGTAAGTGTACTAATTAGTTTCTTATGTGTGCTGACTAGTTTGTGATGCATACTAGTTCTTATGCCAAGTAACTAGTTTCTGATGTGTAAAAACTCATTTCTAGTGATGGCTAATGTCGACTCCTCACTGGGTAGTTTTTACACAATAACTAGTCTCTGGTGTACACCAACTAGTTTCTTTTGTGTACCAACTAGTTTCTTTTGTGTACCAACTAGTTTCTGATGTGTACCAACTAGTTTGTAAGCATACTTATTAGTTTCTTATGTGTGCTAACGAGGTTCTTGTCCACAGTAACTACTTTTTTTGCATAGTAACCACTTTCTGATGTGTACTGACTTTATTTCTGTAGTGCCGCGTGGTGAGAGCTCTAGAAAAAGCTGGTAAGTTATACTGTACATTTATTTATTATTATTATTATTATTGATATTTTACTGGTCAAAATGATGTTGTTGTTTTTTTAAATGTGTTCACTTTGGGCTTTAAGAACTTCACTTAATGCTTTTTTGGTTGAAAATTATAGAAAAGCAAAAACTCAACATTCATAAATGAATCCAGTTTAAAGTTTTACCTGATTTTAGTTCCTTGTACATTTAGACTAATTAATTTATCATAGATCATATCAATAGTGGATCATCAGTAAAAGGTCTGAACTTTTGTTATAGTGACTGTACATCCAGTGAGTGCTAAATTGACTAATATTTGAATGGAGTTTGGTTTGGTACGTGGGGGTTAGTATGCCTGATCCTTGTTTTGGCTGCATGCTCTGGTTTTCCTGACCATTTCACCAAACTCCATTCAAATATCAGACAGTTTAGATCGACTATAGAAACATCCAGAAAACAGTCTCCTGTTTGTCTTTCTGATCCTTCCATCCGTCCAATCAGCGTCCAGCTGTGGCGTCAGCTGCTGAATATGGATGCAGTGCTGGTCCAATGATGATCCTCCGGGACTCAGACTGGTCCACCCGGATCTTCTACCACAGAACACACGGTCTCCGGGATAGACTTGGTCACATCATCCCGACAGTGGGTCAGAGAGGAGGATCATCCATGTACCGGGATCGGGATCAAAGAATGCGCTCCTGGACCGGGTTTTAGTGCTGATGGACAGGTTGAGAGATAGATGAAGAGGTCATGGAGAGACGGAGCTGTGGAGTCCGACACATGTGCACTCTGACCCTGCTGCTGGTCTCCGTGTGTCCGCTCTGCTGCAGAGCCAGCTGGATGTAAGTAGAGTCCGGAGCGCGCACCACAACGAACTCCGTTTAAGAAACGCTCATTTTAAGGCCTCCCGGCGTAAATCAGTCTCCACATACGAATATATGTAAATACCAAGTTCTCAATCAGGATCCATCGACCCTTTTCTCATAAAAACACACAGAAGCCACTCTGAGTTGGATTAACGCGCCAGACCTTCGGAGACCCGGTAGAACCGAACCCAAGTTAAGACCTGATGTGCGCACAGCTTTTAATTCTCTTTAATTAAAAGTTCGGGAGTTATGAACTCACTATAACCTCCTTCTATCACACAATCTGGAAAATAGTCCATATTTTAATACAACTCTGCATCATTTTTTGTCCATGATTACGCGCCAGAATTCAGTCGGAAAGTTGGACTTTTTATGGAAATAAATGCAGAATATCAGGATCGTGTTTGTTCATGGATCTGAGCTGGACGCGCCAGCTTCACTTTATAACTCAGGAGGTCCAATTAAACCAGATTCCTTTAAAAAACTGCGAATTTAAATCGCCTCTGTGAATCTCCTGTATTCAGATCCAGGTTATTGTTTGATGCAGTTTTTGGGGTGACGGAGTCCGCTTTGTAATTCAGGACTACACCAAACTCTCTGAATAAAATGCCAACCTCCCATATGGGATCTCTGTCGATGGAGACGAGCTATGTGGAATTTGCAGATTTCAGTCTGAGCAACTTCAGCCAGAGTCCATGTAAAGGCTCGTTTATTAAAGTCTCCGTGCTTCAGGACTCATCACGCACGCTCTTCACGCATGGTTCAGTCCATCTACCGAAGCCACGGGACGCACTCTTTACTTCGGCCCACAAAAATCACACATATCCCGTTAGTAAGTAAAATGTCTGATATAATATGTCTTTTTTAATTGTAGCTTGCGCCTCATGATTTCAGGCTTTGTTATAGTTGCTCATCGCAGCAGAGAGGAGGCGCGCTGGGTTTCCAGCTGGGGGGAAATGGAGATTTGATAAAACCAAATGTCAGTTTTACGGCTCCCCGCAGAACTGCTCAGATGCTCATCCAGCGACCAAACGGTTTAATCCAGCGACCAAACGGTTTAATCCAGCGACCAAACGGTTTAATCCAGCGACCAAACGGTTTAATCCGGCGACCAAACGGTTTCATCCGGCGACCAAACGGTTTAATCCAGCGACCAAACGGTTTAATCCAGCGACCAAACGGTTTAATCCGGCGACCAAACGGTTTAATCCAGCGACCAAACGGTTTAATCCGGCGACCAGACGGTTTAATCCGGCGACCAAACGGTTTAATCCGGCGACCAAACGGTTTAATCCGGCGACCAAACGGTTTAA
>CAMQGK010000549.1:1447500-1480000 GCA_947000775.1 Pterois miles
TTAAAATTAAAATCCATAGAGGTTACTTATGTAATTTGAGACTGTAGTTGCAGAAACAGCCGTATACATTATTTTTATTTCTGATGGTATATTCTCATGTACACGGTGACAGGAGCTTGTTGTTTAAAGGAGATATGTTGAGCTAGAGGTGTTGCAGTGACCGCTGGGCGGTGCTCCTCAGGTGGCTGGGCGTGACGTCGGCGGTCGCTCCGGAGCACCAGGGCTGCGCCGACCTCCCTCTCAGCCTCAGACAGAGGGAGCTGTGCCGGAAGAAGCCCTTCCTGCTGCCCAGCATCCAGGACGGAGCCCGGCTCGCCATCGCCGAGTGCCAGAGTCAGTTCAGACACGAGAGGTGGAACTGCTCCACCACCGAACGCCCGGCGGTGTTCGGATACGAGTTAACCAGCGGTGAGGACGAGTATTCAGGATTAACACACTGATATGAAGCTGGAGGACTCCGGTTTCTGGTCAAAACTAAAGACTGTAATGTGACATCCGGGTGTTAGCTGGAGGCTAACCAAAGAAAAGACTGGAGGCTAACGCTAGCAGTGGGCTAAAGCTACTCATCTAAAATGTCAGAATCCAGATATCAACATCTGAGATGACAAGCTGTGATTGGAGGATCTAGAGAGCTACAATATCAGAGAAACCTTCCAGAGATGGAGAGGAGATGATGCTAATATTTAGCCTTCTGCTAACAGAAAAAAATAGGAGCAACCTTTTCTCTCCATCCCTGAAACTCTTCTCTGATGTTGTCTGACTCTCTTAACTTAACTGAAGGATTAAGGGACTTAACTGAAGGATAGTTAACTATAGACATCCAAAGAGTTATACGCCCTCAGTTTATCTTTACAGCGCTGCCGTTGGCCACCAGCCCGCTGGTCGGACGGCTGCTACTTAGCTAGCTTAGCTTGCTAATTCCTCCATGCTGTCATGAAACACAGAAAATGAGACAAAGTTGTCCCTCATCTGGTGATAGCACTGTGTTTTCCTACGCTGTGACCACAGTGTGTGGATGAAGCATTAAGTTGTTAAATTTTATTAATTTAGCGACTAGCTAGCTAGCTTGCTAATTCCACAATGCTACAGAAAAATGAGCCCAGCAGCAGACAGAGCTGGGTAACGGTCCATCAGCCTCAGTCCTCACCGCCAGGAGACTGCTTCACCAGGAGGAGAGCAGGAGTTAGCTAGCTAGCTTGTTGGTCTTCGGACACACTAGCTAGCTAAATAGTCTGTTCCAGAGACAGACAATGTAGCTAGCTAGCTAACTAGCCATTTCTGGAGACAGACAATCTAGCTCGCTAACGAGCCAGTTCCTGAGATAAACAACTTAGCTTGGTCGCTAACTAGACAGTTGTGGAGACAGACAAGCTAGCTAGCTAACTAATCTTAGCCAGCTGTCTACTCCTCTTGAAGTAGTCTACCAGTCTAAGTACAAACGTTGAACCTAAATACACCTGGGCCAAGGTATTAGTATTTAAATAAGCACTTACTTAAGTACTTAGGCCTATATACAGTGCCTACATAAGTACTCAGCTGTACATAGGCTTAGCTTATCTATGTACAGCTGAACCAGACCACTAAGTTAGGCCTAAATACATGATACTCAAGAATGTACTAAAGTATTTAAGTAAGCACTCAGCTGTACTTAGGCAGCTAAGTTCAGTATCTGAATCAAAGTACAACTGAAAGCCAAAACACAAAGATTGAAGTTTTCTGTTTGTAAATCCTGTAGGACTTTTGAGTGGGACAGTGTGTTGGACAGATGCTGAGGTCTAATGATGGCACAGTGATAAACTTTGAACTTTGTTGAACTTTAATCTGTTCAGAACCTTATAGGTACTTTAATTGTGTTCACTGCAGGAGAAGTTCACAATGTTAAAGATGCACAGATTGTTCATCAGAGTCACATTTTGTCCCAGTTGAGTCAATCACATGTTTTAAATCAGAAGATTAGAAGCATGTGAGGCGCCAGTGATGAGACGGAGGACAAAAATAAATGTTGTGGATTCAGTTTTGAAAGCCCAAATGCTGAAATGCTGCATAAATATGTGGTTGAAAGTTCAGGAAGAGTAAGTGGACTTTTACAGAAGATTTCTTTGTCATATTATTCTGAAGTGTTTCAACACTTTTCTTCTGACTCTTCAAGAAATTATTTATTTCTTCTTTTTAATCCAGACTCCAGACCAACCCTCATCCTGCACGAACCAGCAGCACTCTGGTCTTGACTTGGGACCTGACTCTGGACTTGTTGGTCCTGACTTGGGAATTAAAAGAAATTGTTGGTCCTGACTCAGGACTTGTTGTTCTTGATTCGATACATGTTGTGGAACATCTTGGTCTTGACTTGAGACTTGAATTTAAATTTGTTGGTTTTGACAGAGAGCTTTTTTGTCTTGACTTGGGACTTGACATGGAACTTGTTGGTCTTGACTTGGCTCTTGATTTGAAACTTGTTGGCATGACTCAGGACTTGAATTGGAACTTGTTGGTCATAACTGAAGACTTGTTTGTCTAGACTCTGGACGTGGAACATGTTGGTCTTGACTCTGGTCTTGACTTGGAACTTGTTGATCTTGACTATGGATATGGAACTTGTTGGTTTTGACTCTAGACTTGACTTGGAACTTGTTGGTCTTCACTCTGGATTTGCTAGTCTAAACTCAGGACTTGTTGGTCTTGTCTTGGCACTTGACTTGGAACTTCTTGGTCTTGGCTTGGGACTTGATTTTAGACTTGCTGGTTTTGACTGGGAACTCTTGTCTCAACTCTGGACTTAATTGGAACTTGTTGGTCTTGACTCTGGGCTTGATTTGAAACTTGTTGGTCTTGACTGGAGAAGTGTTGGTCTTGACTCTTGACTTGACTTGGAAGTTGTTGATCTTGTCAAGACTTGTTGGTCTTTACCTGGGACTTGTTGGTCTTGACTCAGGACTTGATTTGGAACTTTTTGGGACTTCATTTGAAACTTCTTGGTCTTCAGTAATTGCTGGCCTTGATGTCTCTCTGACCCTGGCTCCTCCTGTCTTGTAGGAACCAAAGAAACAGCGTTCATCCATGCGGTGATGGCGGCGGGGCTGGTCCACGCTGTCACACGTTCCTGTAGTCAGGGCAACATGACAGAGTGTGGCTGCGACACTCGGCTGCAGGGCAGCAGTTCGCCGGAGGAGGGTTGGCACTGGGGCGGCTGCTCGGACCACATCCAGTACGGGATTTGGTTCAGTCGCAAGTTCATTGACAACACGGTCAAAAACATGTCGATGACCAGAGGAGGGTACACGCTGAGTACCACGAACCAGCACAACAGTGAGGCTGGACGGCAGGTGAGAACGCCATGACACACGTTGTTTTAACTTCAAAGTTCAAATGTCTTATTTTGCAAATATCTGCTTAGTGCGTATTGTTCAGAATATGAAGTATCATATAAGAGACCATTGCCATTGCATCATATGATCAATAAGTCACTCTAATCACCAACTTACAACTGATCCAATTTAAGGTTCTCCACAGAACACATGTAACGCAATATAAATTGTACAAAATGGGTTTCTTGTACTCCGACGTATGTACTCAATGCACTCAAAACACGGCCAGCACTTATTTCCATGCTCTTTGGCTGTGTTCACCGGTCTATCGGTTTTGGGCAACAGTCACAGAGAAACTCTCCTTTGTTCTGGACAGCAGCCTCCAACCTATTGCTTACTTGGTGATCTAAGGATAACAACCCTACCAGATACTCAGTTCCAACCAGCACTTGCAGCTTTTGCCATTGCCAAAAAAACAATTTTGTTGAACTTGAACGATAAGAAAGCCCTCAACATCACCCATTGGCTGAACCTCCTCAGTGAACACATTTCACTTGAGAAAATGTCTGCTACTCGGAAAAACCAACTGGCAGCATTGACAGTGAAATGGTCTCCATTTATTAGATCTTTAAATATATCTCCATAGCTTCCTCTTGTCTGTTAGTGTATGCCACTCATCTCATATATTGTATGTGCGTATGGTCTGTACCTTAACTCATTGCTATTTTGCAGTTTTGTTTTGTTTTTGTTGTTTTTTTTTTCTCCTCATCAAGGAATGATGGCAACAGGAGCTCCAAGGCTAGGTGCATTCACTAGGGGTGATCTTTCCTTCTTATCCCTGGGGTTGCTCTCTGGCTCTACGGGGCCTGCCTAGCCTCAGCTCCCCCCTGGGGGTGGGGTGTGTCCGTTGTCTCTCCTCTGGTGCTCCGGGGCTGCTGGGTGTCCTCGCTCTCTCTGTGTCCAGGGGTGGTTGGCAGCTGGTCTCTTCTGAGGCACTCTGGCTGGCCCTCGGGGTGTGGGGTGTGTGGGCCCTCCTGCTGCTCCCCCGTCCATCTTTCGCTCCCCTTCCCTCCTCCGTTCTCCTCTCCTGCCTGTCCGCTCCTCCTCACCCCTCTTCCTCCCTCGGGAAGGGGCAGGGTGGCGGGTGGGCCCTAGTGCCCCATGCCCTCGGGGTTTGTCCTGGGTGTCCTGGGGGTGTCGGTTGCCATCTCTTGGCCTCCCTCTTGGTCCTTGGGTCAGCGCATTTCTCTGTGTCCCTGGTGGCTCTTCTGGGATACCTCCGGGTTCACCCGCTCCCTGCGGTGGGTGGGGGCGCTTGGCCGACTGGGCCTTGCTGGGCCACTTTAGCAACTCTGGGCTTCAGTGTTCATCACATATGCATGCTTGTTCAGGACTTTCCAGCTCCTGTCGAGTCCCACCGTTGAGATCTAGCGAGACCCGACATAAATGGCTGACTAATGTGGTGTTAGACCATGAGAATAAATGCAGACAAAAAAAGATGATCAGTTGAAATACATCCAAAACCTCATGTCTTCATTTCTTCTCTGTCCTTCAGGCGATTGTCAGGACGATGTCAACACACTGTCGTTGTCATGGTGTCTCCGGCTCTTGTGCGGTGAAGACGTGTTGGAAGACGGTGGCGGCGTTTGAGCGTGTTGGTGTGTACCTGAAGGAGCAGTACGAGCGCAGCATTCCGGTCTCAGACCGGTCAAGGAGGAAGATGAGGAGGAAGGAGCCGCGCCGCTTCCCGGTCGACATACACCAGCTCATCTTCATCAACAAGTCCCCAAACTACTGCCTAGAGGACCGGCGCCGTGGTATCGCCGGCACCAGAGGACGCCGCTGCAACCGGACGTCCACCGGCTCCGACAGCTGCATCCTGCTATGCTGCGGTAGAGGATACAACACTCACCTGGTGAGACACGTCCAACGCTGCGAGTGCAAGTTCATCTGGTGCTGCTACGTCCGCTGCAGACGCTGCGAGAGCATGAACGACATGCACACCTGTAAATAAAGACAATGCACATGGACAGAAAGACAGCACACCTGGAGGGAAAGACAGCACATCTGTAAATAAAGACAGCACATCTGTAAATAAAGACAGCACACCTGGACGGAAAGAGCACATCTGTAAATAAAGACAGCACACCTGGACGGAAAGACAGCACATCTGTAAATAAAAAAAGACAGCACACCAGGACGGGAACACAGCACATCTGTAAATAAAGACAGCACACCTGGACGGAAAGACAGCACACCTGGACGGAAGATGGAAAGACAGCACACCTGGACGGAAAGACAGCACACCTGGACGGAAAGACAGCACACCTGGACAGAAAGACCACACACCTGGACAGAAAGACAGCACACCTGGACAGAAAGACAGTACATCTGGATGGAAAGAAAGCATATCTGTAAATAAAGACAGCACACCTGGACGGAAAGACAGCACACCTGGACAGAAAGACCACACACCTGGACAGAAAGACAGTACATCTGGACGGAAACACAGCACATCTGGACGGAAACACAGCACACCTGGACGGAAACACAGCACACCTGGACGGAAACACAGCACACCTGGACAGAAAGACCACACATCTGGACGGAAAGACAGCATACCTGGACGTAAAGACAGCACACCTGGACAGAAAGACCGCACACCTGGACAGAAAGACAGTACATCTGGATGGAAAGAAAGCATATCTGTAAATAAAGACAGCACACCTGGACGGAAAGACAGCACACCTGGACAGAAAGACCACACACCTGGACGGAAAGGGGGGGGGAAAGACAGCACATCTGGATGGAAAGACAGCACACCTGGACGGAAAGACAACACATATGGACAGAAAGACAACACATCTGGACAGAAAGACCTTGATTTAAAGCCAGGAACACAACATTAGCTTAAGTGTTTTCTGTGTTGAAGATTATTAATTTCTTATAAAACACATATAAATCTGTTATTAAACATTTTTCTTGATTTGCAGTCTGACGATAAACTGGATCAGTGATCACTGAATCATATTTTAATTTGTTCAGTATTCTGGTTGTTAAAATGAATTTCTGTTTCTGAAGCAGGACTGAGATCAGCTCATGTTTCAGCTGATGGAGGAAGTTGGGACCTGGTTGGGACCTGGTCCTGGATCAGCCGCATTAAATCTGTATTTTAATAAACAAAGTCTGACGGTTTGTTGACAACGTCATGAAGAAAACAGGAAGAACAATGAACATTGATTTGTGTGTGAACTGTGACAGACTGACTCATCACTCTGCTGCCCCCCGGTGGGCCAACGGACTCTAACAACTGAAGAGGTAACTGTCACATCATAGCCATAATAATGATAATAATAATTATCATCTTGGTTTGTACTTAGTTTATGAAGTGTTTAATAAAGATAAATATGATATAATTATGGAATAAAGCTGCAATAATGTGAATGTGATATTTACCTTTGAAATCAGGAGTTTAATAACATCAATAACTGAATATCCAGACTTAATGTTCCTTTACTTTAATGTGACATAAACAAGACAACGGTCAGTTATACGTAGCAACGGTGAGTTATACGTAGCAACAGTCTGCTATATGTAGCAACGGTCAGCTATATGTAGCAACGGTCAGTTATATGTAGCAACGGTCTGCTATATGTAGCAATGGTCTGCTATATGTAGCAACGGTCAGTTATATGTAGCAACGGTCTGCTATATGTAGCAACGGTCAGTTATATGTAGCAACGGTCAGTTATATGTAGCAACGGTCTGCTATATGTAGCAACGGTCAGTTATACGTAGCAACGGTCAGTTATACGTAGCAACGGTCTGTTATACGTAGCAACGGTCAGTTATACGTAGCAATAGTCTGCTATATGTAGCAACAGTCTGCTATATGTAGCAACGGTCAGTTATACGTAGCAATGGTCTGCTATATGTAGCAACGGTCAGTTATACGTAGCAACAGTCTGCTATTTGTAGCAACGGTCAGTTATACGTAGCAACGGTCAGTTATACGTAGCAATGGTCAGTTATATGTAGCAACGGTTTGCTATACGTAGCAATGGTCTGTTATACGTAGCAACGGTCAGTTATACGTAGCAACGGTCAGTTATATGTAGCAACGGTCTGCTATACGTAGCAACAGTCTGCTATATGTAGCAACGGTCTGTTATACGTAGCAATGGTCTGTTATACGTAGCAGCGGTCAGTTATATGTAGCAACAGTGAGTTATACGTAGCAATGGTCTGCTATATGTAGCAACGGTCTGTTATACGTAGCAACGGTCTGCTATACGTAGCAATGGTCTGTTATACGTAGCAACGGTCAGTTATATGTAGCAACAGTGAGTTATACGTAGCAATGGTCTGCTATATGTAGCAACGGTCTGTTATACGTAGCAACGGTCTGCTATACGTAGCAATGGTCTGTTATACGTAGCAACGGTCAGTTATATGTAGCAACAGTGAGTTATACGTAGCAATGGTCTGCTATATGTAGCAACGGTCTGTTATACGTAGCAACGGTCTGCTATACGTAGCAACGGTCTGCTATATGTAGCAACGGTCTGTTATACGTAGCAACGGTCTGTTATACGTAGCAACGGTCTGCTATACGTAGCAACGGTCTGTTATATGTAGCAACGGTGAGTTATACGTAGCAACCGTCTGCTATACGTAGCAACCGTCTGCTATACGTAGCAACGGCCTGTTGTAAAGTAATGACAGACCATAGAACAGCATAACTGACCAATCAGAATTGAGTATTTCAGGTGTGTGTGTGTGTGTGTGTGTGTGTGTGTGTGTGATGACAGAGCAGAACAGAATCTTCGTTACAGTCCAGGATGTCCTGCTTTCACCACACACACACACACACACACACACACACACACACACACTCTCTCACACACACTCTCTGAAGTTAATTTCTTGGTTTTATGTCTTCTTCACGTTGACGCTGACAGTGACCCAAACCACCTCTTCCTAAATCTAACCAAGTAGTTTTACTTTGAAAAGCCTGGAGCAGAAATTGACGTGTCACATGTTGTTGGACTTTCATAGGCAAACACAAAACATACGTTGCTGAAAGTCGTGTTTAGCATCACAAAAAAACAAAAAAAACAGGGGAATTCAGTGAATGCTGGATTCTGATTGGCTGCAGAGAGTCCATTAATTCCTGATAATGGACACCTACCATCTAACTTTACACCTTTGTTGTATTAATTTAACCGTCTGGATTATTTGGTCGTTATTTAAATGTTAATTATAAATTTAAACATGAAATCTGAATGTTACATCTAAATATTAAATTTAAATGATAATTCTAAATGATAAATAAAAAATGTTGAATTTAAATCTAAATGTTAGTTAAATGTTAAATCTAAAGCATTTCAATATAAATAACATGTAGATTTAACTTCTTTTTTAACATAAACATATTATTTATTGTTAATAAGCACCTACATATAAAACATGTTAGTTTTATGTGTGATTAAATGGAGTCGATGTGTAAAAATCACCTGACTCAGCAGTTTTCAGGAAACACGTGGAGGAGGAGGAGGAGGAGGATGAAAAGGAGGAGGAGGAGGATGAAGATGAGGAGGAGGAGGATGAAAAGGAGGCGACACACTGACAGACTGACCACAGATCAGAAGTCATGGCGTCGTGTCAGAGTTTAAAGCTGCTGTTTGTCTCTCTGATGATGATGATGAAGATGATGAAGACGACCTCAGCTGCATCACTACAGGTAGAATCTGTTCATTACTACTTTATTATTTCTTTATTATATTTTCATTCCTTCAGTCCACTCTGAGTGTTTGAATGAAACTTCAGACTTTACATTAAATATATAAAATAATGAAATGTTGGCTGATTGTTTAAATTCTTTCATTTTCTGCAGAAGTAAAATGATTTTTTTTTATTCTGTCTGCAGTTTGTTTCTGAGCATATTCTTATTTTGGATTTTCCCTTGTTAACATTAGACCCTAAATAATCCATAAACTGAGCTGTAAACGAAACATTTCGTCTGTTAAAGTGTGTTTTTGAGTGTTTGGAACTCAGGAATCGGCAGATTTCGTACTTCAGTAACTTTAAATCTAAACTAGAATGCTGAGGTAAGTCCTCCAGGTCTTTTCCAGGTCTTCTCCAGGTCTTTTCCAGGACCTGAGTGAGTGTTTCTGTGTGCTTCCTGGGTGGATCAGATGCAGCTGATAACCACAGCAGCTTTTTATTACAGTCACTTCCTGTTTGCGCTTCCTGTCACGCTGACGTTTAAATGTTTCCGACGTTTGACGTTTGGATTTGTGAACCTGGAAAAGTTTTTCACAGTAAACTGTCTCTAAATTTCATCTGGTTTCTCCCAGTTAACAAATCTTTCACACATACTGACACCTCATGAAATAATAACTGTAAGCTTTATTTATTATTCATAGTTACATCTAAATGTTAAATGTAAATATTAAATCTAAACGTTAAATGTTCAATCTGGATCAAATTGAACATTTAGATTCATCATTTAGATGTAGGTTTATTAGATTTAATATTTAGCTTTAACACTCAGGTGTTGATTTAAAATTGAACCTTTCTGTTGTGTATCACTGTAGTTGTTAATGTTTGACGCTCTGACTGTAGAAAAAGCTTTAAATGTAAAGAGTCTATGTGACTGGACGACACACTGGCAGACTGGTTCTCTTGTTTTGGCTGAAATAAGTTTTATCGTCCGTCACTCAGCAGGTAAACTGATGTTAAACTAAACGGTTCGTTTCTGGTAGAACTTCTGCTCCAACTCGACGGTGCTGAAGACTCGGACGGCGTGTCACTCGTGCAGCATCAGCATGTTGATGCCGTGTCCATCAGGATACCAGCAGACGCCCAGATCCACCGTGCAGGACTGCAAGTGAGCAAGTCGTATTTTTATCCTTTCAGTACAAGTGAAATATTTCAACAAGTACATGTACACAGTAAACAATATGTATGTATACACTCAGCTAATATCATTCATATTCATCTTGTAGTGTGTTGTGGTGTAGATGTTGTCGTGATGTCTGACTGTGCAGGTACAACATCAGGACCTCCACTCTGAAGCTGCCCGTCAGCGGCTGCTCCTTCGAGTGCTACCGGTCGGTGGAGGTGAAGAGCTGCTGTCCAGGTTTCTGGGGTCCAGACTGCAGCGGTGAGTACGTCTAAATGTAAAGGGGTCATCCTCTGAGGAGCAGCACCGCGACCAGTACACAGCAGCTTACCAGAGACCTTGAGAAGTGTTCACTGAGAGGTTGTTGTTCATTAGAAATTACTTCCATGGATCCAAATCAAATCCTATTTTTCTGGTTAAGTCGACGTTGACTTGAAGCACAAGACAGGAAATGTTGACCTTTCAGTACTGAACCAGAACCAGCGTTTTCCTGAACCTGAACCACATTTAGATTTAGATTAAATATTGAGATTTTACATTTACATTTATTGATGTTAACATTTAGATTTAGATTAAATATCGGCTTAAACCCCATTTAGATTTGGGTTTAAAATTTAATATTAACATTTAGATTTATTATATTACTAAATATTCTATTTAATATTAATTATGTTTAATATTATAAACATTTATGTGAGCAAAGAGATGATCGTTGACTTTAACTAGAACAGGAGCAGCTGTACCAGGACCAGGCATATTGATCTCTGACACTCTTTGTTACTTATAATAATAATAATAATAATAATAATAATAATAATAGTAATCTGGATAGACTGGCTCTGATCTGATAACAATAACAGTATATTTAGGAGAGACGCCTCCACAGGTTGGACATGTGTAAAACTAGGAGACAGGAGGCCTCCAGGTGACTCCTGTCACATGTCGAGGGTTCAGTCCTGGTCCAGATCCTGCAGGATGATCTACATCCTGCAGGATCTGGACTTCCTTCCTCTCTACAGATCCTCCGTCAGCAGGACAGAAATGTGCTGACGGTCACACATGGAGCTCAACGGACTGGACGCTTCGCACAACCTACAGGGCACCGAATACAGATATACATATATATATATATAGATAGATATAGATATAGATAGAGATAGATAGATAGATATACATATATACATATAGATAGATAGATAGATATACATATAGACAGATAGATAGATATAGATATAGATATAGATATAGATAGATAGATAGATAGATAGATATACATATATACATATAGATAGATAGATAGATAGATATACATATATACATATAGATAGATATAGATAGAAAGACAGATAGGTAGATATAGATAGATAAAATATATACATATAGATAGATAGATAGATATAGATAGATAGATAGATAGATAGATAGATAGATAGAAAGATATACATATAAAAAAAATAAAATATAGAAGATAAAATAAAATAAAAAAAAAAAAAAAGAAAAAAAAAAAAAAAAAAAAAAAAAAAAAAAAAAAACAGAAAGATAGATCAAATAACATGTTATTGGTAGGTGGTTGTTACAATATGTTTCTATGAAAAAAAAAAGTAGTTTAATTTACATGTCATATAAATTGAGATGATTCAGGTTTAACTTTTATCTTTAACATTTAAATTGAATTCAGTCATTTAACATTAGATGTAATAATTAAATATAGAATCAACTTTTACCGTCAACAATCATCACATTCAACAATGAAGTTTAGATTTAGATTTAACATTTAATATTTAGCTTTGACATTTAAATTCAATATTTAACTTTATCATTTATATTCAATGTTTATATTTAAGACCTGCTTTAATCTTTAGATTTATGATTTATTTTGAACGTATAGCCTTCATATATATGAACACTGGAACCAGATGTGGCTTCTTGTGATGGACGATGATGATAAACGCTCTGAATGACAGTCAGCACTCGTTTGTTGTGTGAGTGAAGAGAAGGAAACAGATAAAGAAGTGATGACTTGCAGAGATAAGAGAGGAAGAAGAGAGAAGAGGAGGAAGTGGAGGGATGGATGGAGGGAAGATCTGTTTCCTCACAGAAGACAACAGCAGTCTGCTGACTGTTTCCTGAACGCTGTTGTTTCAGAGTGTCCTGACCGGGCCGACGGACCCTGCAGCAGCAGAGGACAGTGTTCTGATGGCCTGGGAGGAGACGGCACCTGTAGCTGCCAGGTGCTATTATTATTATTATCATTATTATTATTATTATTATTATTATTAATAATGAGACATTAATACTGTCAGGTAGCAGGGCCCACACCTGTAGCTGCCAGGTGCTATTATTATTATTATCATTATTATTATTATTATTATTATTATTATTATTATTATTATTATTATTATTATTATTATTATTATTATTATTATTATTATTATTATTATTATTATTATTATTATTATTAATAACAATGAGGCATTAATACTGTCAGGTAGCAGGGCCCACACCTGTAGCTGCCAGGTGCTATTATTATTATTATTATTATTATTATTATTATTATTATTATTATTATTATTATTATTAATAATGAGACATTAATACTGTCAGGTAGCAGGGCCCACACCTGTAGCTGCCAGGTGCTATTATTATTATTATTATTATTATTATTATTATTATTAATAATAATGAGACATTAATACTGTCAGGTAGCAGGGCCCACACCTGTAGCTGCCAGGTGCTATTATTATTATTATTATTATTATTATTATTATTAATAATGAGACATTAATACTGTCAGGTAGCAGGGCCCACACCTGTAGCTGCCAGGTGCTATTATTATTATTATTATTATTATTATTATTATTATTATTATTATTATTTTTTTTTTTTTTTTTTTTATTATTAATAATGAGACATTAATACTGTCAGGTAGCAGGGCCCACACCTGTAGCTGCCAGGTTATATTATTATTATTATTATCATTATTATTATTATTATTATTATTATTATTATTAATAATGAGACATTAATACTGTCAGGTAGCAGGGCCCACACCTGTAGCTGCCAGGTGCTATTATTATTATTATTATTATTATTATTATTATTATTATTATTAATGAGACATTAATACTGTCAGGTAGCAGGGCCCACACCTGTAGCTGCCAGGTTGCATTTATTATTATTATTATTATTATTATTATTATTATTATTAATAATGAGACATTAATACTGTCAGGTAGCAGGGCCCACACCTGTAGCTGCCAGGTATTATTATTATTATTATCATTATTATTATTATTATTATTATTATTATTATTATTAATAATGAGACATTAATACTGTCAGGTAGCAGGGCCCACACCTGTAGCTGCCAGGTGCTGTTTTACTATTATTATTATTATTATTATTATTATTATTATTATTAATAATGAGACATTAATACTGTCAGGTAGCAGGGCCCACACCTGTAGCTGCCAGGTGGTACTATTATTATTATTATTATTATTATTATTATTATTATTATTATTAATGAGACATTAATACTGTCAGGTAGCAGGGCCCACACCTGTAGCTGCCAGGTGCTATTATTATTATTATTATTATTATTAATGAGACATTAATACTGTCAGGTAGCAGGGCCCACACCTGTAGCGGCCAGGTATTATTATTATTATTATCATTATTATTATTATTATTATTATTATTAATAATAATAATAATAATAATAATAATAATAATAATAATAATAATGAGACATTAATGCTGGGGGGGGGGGTGTGTGTGTGTGTGTGTGTGTGTGTGTGTGTGTGTGTGTGTGTGTTGGACTCAGGTGGGCTTTGCAGGAACTGCATGTGAGGATTGTTCACCTGGTCGATATGGTCCCACCTGCAGTTCAGGTAACTGAATCGTCTGTGTTCTTCTTCTGTGGTTTCTGTCTCTACAGTGTGTTCTTCTTCTGTGGTTTCTGTCTCTGCAGTGTGTTCTTCTTCTGTGGTTTCTGTCTCTACAGTGTGTTCTTCTTCTGTGGTTTCTGTCTCTACAGTGTGTTCTTCTTCTGTGGTTTCTGTCTCTACAGTGTGTTCTTCTTCTGTGGTTTCTGTCTCTACAGTGTGTTCTTCTTCTGTGGTTTCTGTCTCTACAGTGTGTTCTTCTTCTGCGGTTTCTGTCTCTCACAGTGTGTTCTTTCTTCTGTGGTTTCTGTCTCTACAGTGTGTTCTTCTTCTGTGGTTTCTGTCTCTACAGTGTGTTCCTGTGTCCACGGTTTGTGTGACTCTGGTCTTAAAAGTGATGGGAGGTGCACCTGTTTCTCTGGGTATAGAGGTCCAAAATGTGATCAAGGTGAGTCATGCAGAGCTGATACCTGTACTGATACCTGTACTGATACCTGTACTGTTACCTGTACTGATACCTGTACTGTTACCTGTACTGTTACCTGTACTGTTACCTGTACTGTTACCTGTACTGATACCTGTACTGTTACCTGTACTGATACCTGTACTGTTACCTGTACTGATACCTGTACTGTTATTGTCCCCGTTATCACCTGTACTGTTACCTGTACTGATACCTGTACTGTTACCTGTACTGATGCCTGTACTGTTACCTGTACTGTTACCTGTACTGTTACCTGTACTATTACCTGTACTGATACCTGTACTGTTACCTGTACTGTTACCTGTACTGATACCTGTACTGTTACCTGTACTGATACCTGTACTGTTATTGTCCCCGTTATCACCTGTACTGTTACCTGTACTTTATTTCAGAGCTCCCTGAGTGTTTGTCTCTCAGCTGTCAGGCGAACTCTCGTTGTATGGAGGAAGCTCTGACGGGTCAGCTGGTGTGTCAGTGTCTCCCTGGTTACCAGAAGTCAGGAGCTCAGTGTTTATGTGAGTGAATGTTGGTGAAGTCCCAGATATGTCAGAAAACCAAACGCTGTCATGTCTGTGTTCAAAACGTCACCCGGCAGCGAGCTGTATTCACATTCAGTACCACTGCACTGACTGAATCTAGCAAGAGACACGTCGCTACTGGGGGATGGACCCAAATACACAGATTCAACTGTAATTTAATTCCAATAAATGGATCAAATGATGCTGAAATAACTACATAGTGATGCTGAAATAATTTTTAACTTATTACGTATTTATTTATTGAGTTATTTATTTATTGAGTTCATTGACCTTTCACCACACAGCGGCAGATTTTTCACGCCAGCTGAAATATTTCAACTCCCACAAATATGCTGATTTCTTGACTTTGCATGTAATCGTACCATGCAAACGGTTTGCTTCGCATGAACACATCAGATTTCAGTTTGAGTTCTCATTATTGAAGCAGTAGTTTGTCCACTGAGACATCTCACATAGGACATCACGTCTGTCTCCTCAGCCATTAACCCTTGTCTCCAGCGGGTCTGTCATGTCGAGGCGTCCTGTGTCCACACTGGGCCGAACCAGCACCTCTGTGCCTGTAACCAGGGCTACAGTGGAGACGGACGGGTCTGCATGGCCATCGATCCGTGTCAGACCAATCAGGGAGGCTGCTCCGCCGATTCTGCTCGCTGTGTCTATGACGGACCGGGGAAGGTGAGTAATACTCAGGTCGGGGGCCAGATCAATATCAACAGCAGGATCTGGGTCAGGGCCAGGGACAACATCAGGATCAGGAACAAGATCAGATTAAAGACCAGGATTGTTATCAAGAGCAATATAATCTGTATTATATTGAGAGGTGTCCTGTTGTTTTTGGTTTAGTCCCACTGTGAGTGTCCTCATCTGTCTCTGGTTCTGGTTTAGTCCCACTGTGAGTGTCCTCATCTGTCTCTGGTTCTGGTTTAGTCCCACTGTGAGTGTCCTCATCTGTCTCTGGTTCTGGTTTAGTCCCACTGTGAGTGTCCTCATCTGTCTCTGGTTCTGGTTTAGTCCCACTGTGAGTGTCCTCATCTGTCTCTGGTTCTGGTTGAGTCCCACTGTGAGTGTCCTCATCTGTCTCTGGTTCTGGTTTAGTCCCACTGTGAGTGTCTTCCTGGCTTTGAACACCTCTTGAACGGCATCTGCACCCTCAAGGACTCCTGCAGACCTGATTCCTGTCACAAGAACGCCAACTGCACCACTGTGGGACCAGGACGAGTCGAGTGAGGGTCTTTCTTTATTACCACCTCTGTATCTGCTGAACGTACAGATGTTTTAACGCCGACACGTCCCTCAGGTGCGCCTGTCTCCAGGGTTACCTTGGTAACGGTAAAGTTTGCTACGGGAACATCATCCAGCGTCTGAACAGTCTGAACACGGAGCCTGGAGGCCAGTGGAGTGGTCAGCTGAGCAACGCCATCACACTGTTAGGTATCATCATCATTTACTGATTTTTAATGTGTGCACTAAAAGTTCATTCAGCAGATCATTTGGTCTGAAGCAACTCAGCGTGAAGTTTCAGAAACAGTTAGACTCGTGCATGCGTACGTCTGAAACTGTGGATCTGGAACTTGTGTACGTTCATAACACGTCTGACTTAAAACATCAGCTGGAAGCAGCAACGATGATGGTACAGACATGTAACTGCAACTTTGTTCATTACATAACATCTTAATGATAATAATAATAGATAGATATAGATTAACTGAAATTTGCTTAAAGGTGAAACATTTGAAGTGAAACATTTTTTATGTTTTTTTATGTTATCCATAATTCTTCCCTGAATAAAATGAACATTTATAATAATTGTATTTGTTTGTTTTCAGGTTCTGTTTCGTGGCCTCTGCAGAATTTGGGACCTTTCACTCTTTTTGTCCCGATCAATAAAGGCTTCAGGGGAACTTCAGTAAGATCACGTCTATGTCCACTCAAAGTCAATGTAGTCTTATTTTGGAACTTTTACTTATCCTTCCTGTTAGCTTCATTTTCATGTTGAATTCAATACAACTGTTTTTTAAATCAGGAAATCTGTCTATCTGTTGACCAGATGAGGACTCTGACAGCAGACTTGTCCAAAGTTAAATACCTGTGTAAGATGCACCTGGTTGCCGGGACGATGCCCTTTGACACTCTGAAGAAAATGGACGTCTTCTACACTTTGACTGGGAAATCAGCAGAGACGGACACGTCGGAGGGGGTGAGAGAGACAAACACAAGGCTTCTAACGATGATAATAATAATAGTTTTAACAACAAAAAGCATCCTTCCATCATCTTCATCTTATCCGGGTCTCTCGGGCAGCAAGCTTAGCAGGGAATTGCAGACTTCCCTCTCCAGCAATGTTTTCCAGCTCTTCCTGGGGGACCCCAAGGTGTTCCCAGGCTAGACCAGATATTTAATTTCTCCAGCCTTTTCTGGGTCTACCCCAGGGACTCTTACCTGTTGGACATGTCTGAAAAACCTCCAAGGGGAGATGTCCAGGAGGATCCTTGAGGTCCTCAAACTGGACACTCCCTTCCCCCGGCTGCACCTTGAGATCCTGTACGTAAAAATCCCAAACAGGTTCAGAGACAAGGAACAACCCTGCTGGAACACCCACTGGAAATGTGTTTGACTTTGTGCTGAGTATATGAATGCAACGCTCACTTTGGTTATGGAAAGACCAGATGGCTTGTAGCAGCGACCCTGGTACCCCATAATCCTGCAGTCCCCCCCCACAGGACTCCCTGGGGGATACGGTCGTAAGCCTTTTCCAAGTCCACAAAATACATGTAAACTGGATGGTCAAACTCCCATGACCCTTCCAACAGCCCTGCAAGAGTAAAGACCCACTGTTCCACAGCCAGGACGAAATCCACATTGTTCCTCCTAGATCTTAGGTTCGACACTTCTGGCCAACCGGTACCCATCTGCTGTTGTGGGAGACTCTTGGGCAAACCAAACCAAAAAGGCCTCATTTTACCAGCCTCCTTCACTTCTGGTACTTAGGTTGCCACTATGACAATGACTGACAACCTTCTGACAGTGGAGGTCTGAACATGGCCCACTTGGATTCCTTGTCCCCAGCCTCCCCAGGATACACAAAAAAGTCCCTCCAGAGATGGGAATTGAACAGGGACAGGGGCCTCAGCCAGATGTTCCCAGTTCACCCTCACTACCCATTTGGGTTTTCCCAGTCTGTCCTTATCAACAACCCTATGTTTGAGCATGGTGTTTGTTGTGGCCAATCCTTGGCTGGCACAGAAGTCCAACTCGGGTTCAGATTAGACAGGCTGTTCCCCCCAGTCACCCCCCCTCCAGGTTTCATCCATTCACCCACATGAGCACTGAAGTCCTCCAGCAGAGCTACAGAGTCCCCAGTCTCATGTTCCTCATGTGTAAATTACTTTACTTTACCTTCTTCTTATTCATGGCCTCCACATGTTCAGTTGTAACTCACAAAACCTCTTTATGATCTTTTCCAGGACTCTCAGACTAAAATCCGTATCCATGGCAGCAGGAAGAAAGGTGTGATTGTCCAGTCCGACGTGGTAGCGTCCAATGGGCTGATCCACATCATCAACAAGCTGATGGACGGAGTCGCGCCTACAGTAGAGAGCGACTCACAGGTGAAATAATAACCTTTACATTTAGACTGATTTGCTCGTTCATTGACTTCAACATCTTGTATATTTTCTCAGGAGAATCTGATGAAGATCATTTCTGACTACGGAAAATTTGACAAGTTCAAGTCTTTGTTAGAGGTTCGTAGATTTCACGTCTCCTGTACATCATCTTTGTTTTTGCCTGTCGCCATCTTTGTTTTTACCCGTCACCATCTTGGATTTTGGGTATCAACATCCTGTTTTTGTTTTCTTTTTTATGTCACGAAAGCGAATGTTTTCTTTGTGTGCAGAAAGCTGGCCTGGGGTCAGTCCTGGACCTTCCTGGTCCAATCACCGTATTTGCTCCCACCAGTTCAGCTTTTGATGCGATGACTGAAGGTCACCTGCTGTACCTGGACAGTGCCGAAGTAAGAAGACATCTTCACAACTCATAACTCTCAGCATTTATTTCATTTCAACATTGCAAAAATGATCAGAACCCCTTTTCTTCTGAACCTTTAGGGTCACAACAAACTGGTGGAGCTGCTCAGGAACCATATCGTCCAGTCCACCTCGGTGAGTGCAACTTTTGATTCACTACATATGCTTTACATTCGTGAACTCTTCTGATGATGCCTCGTGTTCCTGGTTTGAAGCTGGACGTCTTTAACGCCGTGTCCAATCCCAGGATTATGACGATGGCCAATCAGGTTCTGACGATTAACAAGACAGAAAATGTAAGTTTGAATCTCAACAATCTCGTTTCCTCTTTAATGTCCATCACTTCCATGAAGCGCTAACGTTACATTACTGAGCACCAGTTGGATCCAGTTACTCTGTTGTTTAATGACATTACATTTTAGTGAAGTACACATATGGCTTCTGTAGGACTAGACTGGAGTTGACTTGGGACTATAGTCACAGACTTGAGACTTACTTGTGACTTGCAAAACAAGGACTTGGTGCCACTTCTAGTAGCCTATCCCAGGTGAAATGTCAGGATGGTATACAACTCACCCAAGCTGGGTATTCAGGCTTAAATTGATTAACTGACAACATGTTTAAATTAATTTGCTTCAAATTTTGCTCTGGTCTCTTCTTTATGTTTGTATCCAACACAATTAGCATAATTATATATAGACAGATGGATAGATTTGGCCACACTGTCATGATATTGATGAGCTTATCTACCTGTCTGCTCAGAATTATTCTGCTTCCACTTAACGCTCCACCCTGTAAATACCTCACCATGGTTACTAAGATTAATACAGATTCATTAAATCGATGTTCGATGTTACTGACTGGTGTTTTGTTTCAGGGTCAGATTTTGGTGAACGGGGCGGCGGTGTTGGAGGCAGCAGTGGAAGCTAAAAATGGTCGTCTGTATGTGCTGGACGGAGTTTTGACTCCACCCTCCATCGAACCGGTGCTGCCCCACAGATGCGACATCACCGACACCAAGATGATCAAGGTGGGCTTCAGCGGCAGCCATCTTAGTTTTTACACTCTTCATTGTGAACATTTCGTGGTTCTCCTGATGTTACGTTTGGCTGACTTGAGGCGTGTCTTTACTTTATGAGTACTTCTGCATTATTTAGCACCAAGTCGGATATATCAAAGCTTTATCAATTTTTTAATTGTGACTATTTTTCTCAACATTAAATCTGCTTGTTTTTTTTGTTTTTTTTGGTGATAATATTCATTTTTAGTGCTATTATCATCCATGTATATCATCTCATGGATGTAATGTTATGTTGACTCCAGTGTGTTTTTTCAGCATTTCAGAAAGAAACCTTCAATGACTCAAGTCCATTTTATCTGTAATATGGTTGTCAAAGTTAACGCATACTAGATTAAAGTGTTAAATACAAATCTCCCTTTAAGGTACACCTCTGTCTCCATCTTGGTTTTTGCCTGTCACAAGCTTGGTTTTTTGACCATCACCATTTTGGATTTTGCCGTCTCCATCTTTGTTGTTGAACGTCTCCATCTTGTTTTTTTTGGCTGTTTCCATCTTGGTTTATAGCTGTCACCATCTTGGTTTTTGGTACATAAATATTTGCCTTCACAAACATCTGTCAGTTTCCTGTAAAGTGTTTCTGATTTATTTTCAGGGTGAATGTGTCAGTTGCGCTAAAGTCAAACTGTCTCCGTGCTCCATTGGAGTTTATACAGTAAGATGTCTCACTCTTCTTATTTCCTCCAGGTTTTATTTCTTTACACTCTTATATATGATCAGAAACATGATGCTGCACCTCTTTATTGATCAGGGCTCCTCCACCTTCGGATGTGTCTACGCTCTGTCCATCGGCAGGTCAGCTCTCACCATCCCGGCGACAGGCTGCTCACCGCTCTGTAACGCCACAGTCACGGTAAACTAATGCAGAAATCTGATATCATTAAGGATGAGTCTGGAAACAGTCGTTATAAAGCAAATGAACATGCAGAAGGTTTTGGCTGATGTTTCTGTGTTCAGACTCCAGCATGTTGTAAAGGTTTCTATGGTCCAGACTGCAGTCCCTGTCCCGGTGGATACCAGGCGCCATGCTCCGGTCACGGTCAGGTCAGTTTCAACGCACTCAACACAACACTGCTATCAAATCATTATACAAAACACATTTACCAAGCACCACACTTCCACAGATTAGTAATCAGTTCTGTTTTAAATGTTTGTTGTTGCTTGTTTACTTAAAATCAACAGAGGTGTTTTTCTGTCGTAGTGTCTGGAGGGGATTGGTGGAAATGGATCATGTATCTGTGATTCGAACTTCCGAGGCTCTCGCTGTCAGTACTGCTCCTCCTCCAATAAATACGGCCCGAACTGTGACAGGAGTAAGTGTGAGCCGTCGCTTCCTGTGACATCATACAGGTAGGTGTGATGCCACCTGTGTTAACCCTCACCTGTCCGTCCTCAGCCTGTCCCTGTGTCCACGGACAGTGTGAGAACCGCCCGGACTCAGACGGCCGCTGTAAGCTGGACTCTTGTCTGATGGGTTTCACCGGTCGGTTCTGCGATCGCAGGACGGCGGTGTGCGGCGTTCAGGCTCAGTTCTGTCACGCCCACGCAGACTGCGACTTCAGCCAGGGAACCACCAGGTGAGTTTACTTGCGTCCATCATGGAGGGAACACATGAACAGTTATTAACTTCAGATGACCAGACGGTTTATCAGCTGTGTGTGTTTCCAGGTGTGTATGTAAACCTGGTTACCAAGGTGACGGCATCACCTGTGTGGAGTCGGATCCCTGTGCTCCGCCTCTCCGCGGTGGTTGCAGTGTGAATGTACGGTACTTATTAACCTCTCAGCTTAAATGTGTTTAAAGGAGGAAATAAAGATGTTTTTTATAACCACTGATGTCCTCACTGCTGCAGGCTAAATGTATAAAGACAGGACCAGCCACCCACACCTGTCAGTGTCTGACCGGATGGAGGGAGGATGGAGACGATTGTCAGCCAATCAACAACTGTGACAGTCCGGACGGTGGTGGCTGCCACCCCAACGCCACCTGCATCTACGTTGGACCTGGACAGGTGACGTCCTCACAGATTTTAAAGGACTACACCGTCACTATCATCAGTTCACTTTCATCTCTTTCTTTAATATGTATGAACACTGTACCGTACACTAATACCGTACACTAATACCGTACACTAACACCGTACACTAACACCGTACACTAATACCGTACACTAACACCGTACACTAACACCGTAAACTAATACCGTACACTAACACCGTACACTAACACCGTAAACTAATACCGTACACTAACACCGTAAACTAATACCGTACACTAATACCGTACACTAATACCGTACACTAACACCGTACACTAACACGTAAACTAATACCGTACACTAACACCGTACACTAACACCGTACACTAATACCGTACACTAATACCGTACACTAACACTGTACACTAATACCGTACACTAATACCGTACACTAATACCGTACACTAACACGTAAACTAATACCGTACACTAATACCGTACACTAATACCGTACACTAATACCGTACACTAACACCGTAAACTAACACCGTACACTAACACCGTACACTAATACCGTACACTAATACCGTACACTAATACCGTACACTAACACTGTACACTAATACCGTACACTAATACCGTACACTAACACCGTACACTAACACCGTACACTAACACCGTACACTAACACCGTACACTAATACCGTACACTAACACCGTACACTAACACCGTACACTAACACCGTACACTAACACCGTACACTAACACCGTACACTAACACCGTACACTAACACCGTACACTAATACCGTACACTAATACCGTACACTAACACCGTACACTAACACCGTAAACTAATACCGTACACTAATACCGTACACTAACACCGTACACTAACACCGTACACTAATACCGTACACTAACACCGTACACTAACACCGCACACTAACACCGTACACTAACACCGTACACTAATACCGTACACTAACACCGTACACTAACACCGTAAACTAACACCGTACACTAATACCGTACACTAACACCGTACACTAACACCGTAAACTAATACCGTACACTAACACCGTACACTAATACCGTACACTAATACCGTACACTAACACCGTACACTAATACCGTACACTAACACCGTAAACTAATACCGTACACTAACACCGTAAACTAATACCGTACACTAACACCGTACACTAATACCGTACACTAATACCGTACACTAACACCGTACACTAACACCGTACACTAACACCGTACACTAATACCGTACACTAACACCGTAAACTAATACCGTACACTAACACCGTACACTAATACCGTACACTAACACCGTAAACTAATACCGTACACTAACACCGTACACTAACACCGTAAACTAATACCGTACACTAACACCGTACACTAATACCGTACACTAACACCGTACACTAATACCGTACACTAATACCGTACACTAATACCGTACACTACATACACTACACCATACACTAATACTGTACACTACGTACACTACACCATACACTAATACCGTCCACTAATACTGCACACTAATACCGTACACTACGGACACTACACCGTACACTATGTACGCTTACGTATACAGTACAGACATACACTGTACACTACGTACACTTCAGATGAAGTTCAGAGACATTTCTGTGTTTGGTTGCCATTGAAATGGTTGGGCGAGTGAGCTGCTGAAGATGGTGTCATGGCGGCTTCGTTCTCAGTAGTGTCACCATACGGTTCATAAAGTTTCCTCCTCTCGTCATGTTCTACTTGTCAAACCACCAGAGTGACTGTACGTGTAAAGCCGGTTACAAAGGAAACGGGCGAGACTGTGAAGCTGTGAACCAGTGCGTGACCGTTAACGGAGGCTGCCATTACCTGGTGAGTCACGTCTTCGCCATCACAGCTGAGTGGATGAGTCAGGTGACGATGAAGCCAGAATGGATGAAGATGATGAAGAACGTGAGGTGTGTTGTGTTCAGGCCAGCTGCCGCCTGCTGTCCTCTCAGTGGACGTGTGTTTGTGATGACGGATACGTTGGTAACGGACACGTGTGTTATGGGACCGTGGGACAGGTGAGACTCCTCAATCAACATGATCGTATGTCAAACAGTGTTTCTGGATCTGAGTCTGTTCTCATGATGCGTTCAGGCGCTGACATATCTGCCCGACACCTCCGACTTCTTCACATGGACAACTGTGAGTCCCAAACCGCTGGTCCGACCAGCATTTCTATCATTTGTGTCATGTATCAACTACATAAACGTGTGGTTTTCATGTATAATATAGATTATAAATATGTATTTAACTGAATATCACAGATCAACAATTTACACATAACATGTACATATACATATAAGTTATGGGAGCATGTAGGACAGATTCAGTTTTTGGCTGTCTCATCTTGATTTTTGGCCGTCACCCTAATTTGAACATTTGCCTTTACAAAGTCTGTCAGTTTCCTGTAAAGTGTTTCTGAGATGTTTGACAGTCTCTGATCCCTTTAAGGTACAATTTGAACAGATTAATCAATCATTAATGCGAGTAATCAAAATTAAATATTTCATTTGATTGGCAGCCATAATTGAAATTGACACATGTAAAGTAAAGTAGAGCATATAACACATTTACATACACATCCATAGTATATATGTATATTTCAGATATATGTAACTAAATGCTTCATTATTAATCAGCAGTGTGTAATCACAACTCTTCAACCACAAATTTACATTCATATGTGACTGGAAGTCAAGGGAAGGTTATTTCTAATGAGCTGTAACAGCGTTATATGTTCAGCCTCTGTAGGTCTCAGAGATGACAGATGTCTTTCCTCATGTCCCAGGACTCTGGTCTGTCTTGGTCTCTGTCGGATCAGAACCTCACTCTCCTGGTCCCGTCTTCAGTCGCCGTCGCTAAAATGTCTCCAGAGGACAAAGACTTCTGGACCACGAAGGGGAACCTGCCAAGTCTCATCAGGTTGCAGCTCAGCTTTATTACGTAGTTATTCGGTAGTGCTTCCACAAGTATTTAACAATCTGTCCCATATCACAGGAATCACATGATCCCGGGAAACTATCCGTTATCCAGTCTGAGCAGCATCTCCTCTCTAACTTCCCTTCTCAAGACAACACTTCCTGTCTCAACAACCAATGAGGTGAGTCCACAGAAGGGATGGTACACTGAAGTTTTCTATCATTTCTGCCCTGAAAACTAAACTGGTAAGCAAGACTCCCAACCCAAGTATCCATCTGGACCGTGTACGGTCAGAGTGTTCCACTAATAGTCAGTGGTCTTGGCTATGATGTTAAATCCAGCGGCACATGTCCACCACTAGGGACAATTAATGTACAGTATTAATATTTTTTTCCATCACAACATCAGTGGCCAGCAGTAGACTTATGATACCAGATGCCAGTAAAACATCCGCCTACAAAGCGCTGTACAAAAGTAAAACTAAATTATTTTGATTTATTGTCCGAACAAGCATGAAGCCAAAATCACTTGACTGCAGAGTGATAAAGTACCCGGATCATCCGTTGATCTTCCTCATAAAGTACCTGGATCATCCGTTGATCTTCCTCATAAAGTACCCGGATCATCCGCTGATCTTCCTCATAAAGTACCCGGATCATCCGTTGATCTTCCTCATAAAGTACCTGGATCATCCGCTGATCTTCCTCATAAAGTACCTGGATCATCCGCTGATCTTCCTCATAAAGTACCCGGATCATCCGTTGATCTTCCTCATAAAGTACCTGGATCATCCGTTGATCTTCCTCATAAAGTACCTGGATCATCCGCTGATCTTCCTCATAAAGTACCCGGATCATCCGTTGATCTTCCTCATAAAGTACCTGGATCATCCGCTGATCTTCCTCATAAAGTACCTGGATCATCCGCTGATCTTCCTCATAAAGTACCCGGATCATCCGTTGATCTTCCTCATAAAGTACCTGGATCATCCGTTGATCTTCCTCATAAAGTACCTGGATCATCCGCTGATCTTCCTCATAAAGTACCTGGATCATCCGCTGATCTTCCTCATAAAGTACCCGGATCATCCGTTGATCTTCCTCATAAAGTACCTGGATCATCTGCTGATCTTCCTCATAAAGTACTCGGATCGTCCAGCAATTTTCCTCAAAAAGTACCCGGATCGTTTGCTGATCTTCCTTATAAAGTACCAGGATCTCCACTGATCTTCCTCATAAAGTCCCGGATCGTCCAGCAATTTTCCACATAAAGTACCCCGATCGTTTGCTGATCTTCCTTATAAAGTACCAGGATCATCCGTTGATCTTCCTCATAAAGTACCTGGATCATCTGCTGATCTTCCTCATAAAGTACTCGGATCGTCCAGCAATTTTCCTCAAAAAGTACCCGGATCGTTTGCTGATCTTCCTTATAAAGTACCAGGATCATCCACTGATCTTCCTCATAAAGTACCTGGATCATCCGCTGATCTTCCTCATAAAGTACCTGGATCATCCGCTGATCTTCCTCATAAAGTCCCGGATCATCCGTTGATCTTCCTCATAAAGTACCTGGATCATCTGCTGATCTTCCTCATAAAGTACTCGGATCGTCCAGCAATTTTCCTCAAAAAGTACCCGGATCGTTTGCTGATCTTCCTTATAAAGTACCAGGATCATCCACTGATCTTCCTCATAAAGTACCTGGATCATCCGCTGATCTTCCTCATAAAGTACCTGGATCATCCGCTGATCTTCCTCATAAAGTACCCGGATCATCCGTTGATCTTCCTCATAAAGTACCCGGATCATCCGCTGATCTTCCTCATAAAGTACTCGGATCGTCCAGCAATTTTCCTCAAAAAGTACCCGGATCGTTTGCTGATCTTCCTTATAAAGTACCAGGATCATCCACTGATCTTCCTCATAAAGTACCCGGATCGTCCAGCAATTTTCCACATAAAGTACCCGGATCGTTTGCTGATCTTCCTTATAAAGTACCAGGATCATCCGTTGATCTTCCTCATAAAGTACCTGGATCATCTGCTGATCTTCCTCATAAAGTACTCGGATCGTCCAGCAATTTTCCTCAAAAAGTACCCGGATCGTTTGCTGATCTTCCTTATAAAGTACCAGGATCATCCACTGATCTTCCTCATAAAGTACCTGGATCATCCGCTGATCTTCCTCATAAAGTACCTGGATCATCCGCTGATCTTCCTCATAAAGTACCCGGATCATCCGTTGATCTTCCTCATAAAGTACCTGGATCATCTGCTGATCTTCCTCATAAAGTACTCGGATCGTCCAGCAATTTTCCTCAAAAAGTACCCGGATCGTTTGCTGATCTTCCTTATAAAGTACCAGGATCATCCACTGATCTTCCTCATAAAGTACCTGGATCATCCGCTGATCTTCCTCATAAAGTACCTGGATCATCCGCTGATCTTCCTCATAAAGTACCCGGATCATCCGTTGATCTTCCTCATAAAGTACCCGGATCATCCGCTGATCTTCCTCATAAAGTACTCGGATCGTCCAGCAATTTTCCTCAAAAAGTACCCGGATCGTTTGCTGATCTTCCTTATAAAGTACCAGGATCATCCACTGATCTTCCTCATAAAGTACCCGGATCGTCCAGCAATTTTCCACATAAAGTACCCGGATCGTTTGCTGATCTTCCTTATAAAGTACCAGGATCATCCGTTGATCTTCCTCATAAAGTACCTGGATCATCTGCTGATCTTCCTCATAAAGTACTCGGATCGTCCAGCAATTTTCCTCAAAAAGTACCCGGATCGTTTGCTGATCTTCCTTATAAAGTACCAGGATCATCCACTGATCTTCCTCATAAAGTACTCGGATCGTCCAGCAATTTTCCACATAAAGTACCAGGATCATCTGGCGGTCTTCCTCATAATGTACTAGGATAAACCACCAATCTTCATCATGGATCATCTGCCGATCTTCCTCATAAAGTACCTGCATCATCCAGCGATCTTTCACAGAAAGTATCCAGATCTTTGCCATCTTCAACATAAAAATATACTCCATCCTGTGAATTTAGTTTCCAAGATTTTCTGACCAATCTTACTTTACTTTATTCTTTTTTTACTTTTTTATAGGTACTCCTGTAGATTTGTTTATATTCTTGTTAATTTGTATGTACTCCTGTATATCTGTTTATATTCCTGTATATTTGTCTGTATTTTTCCATATATGTACACTTGGGTGTGTTTTTTGTAAATGTGCTGCTGTAATAACCAAATTTCCCCGCTGTGGGATTAATAAAGGTCTATTTTATTCTATAAAATACCCAGATCATCGAGCGATCTTCCACATTAAGTTATTTTTTTTTCTTTATTATTTATTATTTCCACATTTTATTATTCATTGCTTGTTTGATCAGCTCACAGCGGTTGGAGGAGCGACCATCACCACGTCCAACGTAGCTGCCACCAACGGACTGATCCACATCATTGATAAGGTACGGAGCTCATCGTGTTCAACGGAAACTTCAGTATTTTTCAACATGGACTATAGTTCCCCATGTTTTTGTGTCCAAGTGATTAACGGGAACAACAGGTTCTGAAAGTGGTCTGGTACTGAGGGAGAGCAAAGTCTTGGACCAGTATCAGAAATCCTTAACACAAAAACCTTGGAAAATAGGGTCCAGGTTGAAATATATCTTTTAAAAATGCTAATGATGCTAATGATGCTGTAACAGGACAGTCTGAGCCCTTTGTCTTTGTGTGTCCAGGTTCTGGTTCCGGACAGGAAGCTGAGCGAAGGTCTGCTGGCGACTCTGGCTCTCAGACCGGACTTCTCTCTGTTCAGATCGTATCTCATTGTAGGAACATGAGCGCACCATGATACATCCTCAGCTTTCCTCTACGTACAGACATCAGTAACGTTTGTGTTTCTTGTTCAGGATTACAACCTGACAGATGAGATCGAACAGGCCGACGAGTTCACCGTCTTCGCTCCAACAGACACCGCCATCGCTGATTACCTCAAAAAAATGGCTTCAACCTCCCTGGTACAACACCGTGAAACTAGCTAAATAAATCTGTGTATTTATTATAAACTGGACAGAAGGTCCTAAAGACAGAGTCCTGGTCATAGGTCGATGCGCCACCACTGTATTCTCCAAGTGAAGAAATACTGTATATTATTCACACATCATATAATATGGTTGACATCCTTTCCTGCAAGTAACCACGAGTCAGTCAAAAAGAGAGTCGGACAATGTCCTGCTAACTGCAGCTTATGACTTAGAGCTGCTGTTAGCAGAAGGTTGAATATTAGCATCATTTCCTCTCCATCTCTGAAATAATTCTATGATATTGTAGCTCTCTAGAGCCTCAAATCACAGTTTGTCATTTCAAATGTTGTGACATCTGGAATCTGTCAACCAACAACAACAGCAAGATGACATTTTAGACGAGTAGCTTTAGCCCACTGCTAGCGTTAGCCTCCAGTCTTTGGTTAGCCTCCAGCTAACACTGTTACATCATCATGGCATCCACAATAAAACAGTCTATAGATCGATATTAGCAACTGAACCTTTGGCTCATTAAATTAAACATACAGAAGAAGAAAAAAAATCTGTTTTATGCAAATGACATGATTTTATATTTAAGTAATATTTAAACAATTAAAAATACATACTTACAAATTATTTTTTGCATTTGTTATTTCACCCATTAGATGAAATATGTGGCATACAAAATACTAGAATTAAAGAAGAAATAAATGCATAAATCAACAAATAAATAGATCATACTCCATTTTCTGATTTAGTAAGACATTATGTACTGATTTATCATAATTAACCCATTACATTTATCTTTCTGTATGCAACTTGTTACTTTCAATAAGATTGCTGACTTTTCTCATTTTCTAAATTCTAGATGCATATTTGCAGCCATTGTTTAATCTTCCTGATTTTGTTGCTGTAAACAGGATGTGAATACGACTCGTTACCACGTGGTGGCGTCGGAGCGTCTACTGAAGACCGACCTTCAGCCCGGAGGATACAAACAGACGCTGCTCGGATTCTCCTTCCAGCTTGCCATCTACCCCCGAGAGGGAAAGGTCCGATCACAAATCAATATATCAGTATCATCATCATCTGCTCACGATTGATTATCTGAAGGAACTGATCAACGTGTGTCTTCTGCAGCTGTTTGTGAACGACGCTCAGATCAACTCCTCCAACATGTTGAGTGGTAAAGGAGTGATTCACGGCCTGTCGGCTGTTCTGCACATCAACAGGAATCGCTGCGACCACGCCACCTACCGCAAAGTCATGGTAACGATGTATACTGTATATACTACACTACTAGTAAACCTGTATTTAAATACATAAATAAAGATACGATACTACAGTATTAGTACCATAAAGTCATGGTAATTATATATAGTATATGACAGTATGAGTGGATGAACGATAACTGTCTTTACTCTCCAAAGGGAAGCTGTGTGGACTGTTTGTTCCCTCAGAGCAGAATCTGCCCCAATGACACCATCCCAGACGTAAGACTCTAGTCCAACTAAATATCCTACACAACATCACATTAATGACGTATTATGGTAGACATTAGACTGGAAGAGTTGTCTCCATCTTGGTTTTTGACCGCCGCCCTAATTTGTACACATTTATTTGCCTTCACAAATGCAGAGATACATGATGTGTGATTAATTTGTGATTAATCATGATTAACTATGGACAATCACGCAGTTAATAGTGATTAATGATTTTAATTGACTGGCAGCCCTGATAAAGACCTTGTAGTAGTCCGGAAAACCGTCATCACAGCTGACTAAGATCATGGTTGATTATGAATCAACCTCAGCTTCATTTTTATCTTTTAGTGACTTTTTGAAGTATGTGATACAGCAAGAATCCAGCATTTCACTATACAGATAGAACACACATGAAACACTTAAAATCCCTTAAAAGGTTCACCTGTGGTAACTTCCTGTTGTGTGCAGACATCGGCGAGGAGCAGGAAGTGTATGTTCTCTCGGATATTTGAAGGAGAGCGACTGCTGACCATCGGCTGCAGAGCCACCTGCCTCCAGAAGAACATCGTACGTCCCTGCAGCTGTTGGAAAGATAAGAACATAATAAAGACGGCGACGATAAGTAGTACATGTGTCCTGTTTCCAGGTGCGGAGGTGTTGTGGAGGGTTCTTCGGCGAGCATTGTGAGCCATGTCCCGGGCCAAAGGGTCAGCCCTGCTTCGGTAACGGAGTGTGTTCGGACGGGACCAATGGCACTGGAGTCTGTCGGTGTGATAAAGCTTTCAATGGGACCGCCTGTGAAACCTGCCAGAACGGCAAATATGGAGTCCACTGTGATCAGGGTAGATATCATTCATACAGTAAACATGAAAAAGATTTATCTGAGCCTGCGTCCCTCACTGCTGCTGGTTTCTCTACAGAGTGTGGCTGTAAAAATGGCCGCTGTAATGAAGGCCTGAAAGGCGACGGGACGTGCGAGTGTGATGTTGGCTGGAGAGGAGTCCTCTGTGATGAAAGTATGAGACCTAAATAAATTAAGTATTATTATTATTATTATTATTATTATTATTATTATGAAAGCTGAGCTCTCAGAGATTTCTTGTGAAACTGAGGCTGAGACTAAGACAGAGTCTGAGGCACAAAAATCTGATAGAATAAAGAGAATAAGACCCATATAAATACAAGATTGTATCATCAGCATAAAGAAGTATATTATAAGTGTTGGTGTAATATTTAGGGCTGTCAAAGTTAATGCCATTGTAAATTTCCCCACTGTGGGACTAATAAAGGAATATCTTATCTTATCTTATCTTATCTTATGTTAGTGGGCTCAGTTTAAAAGTTACAGTGAAGATACTGTTATATGAAACTAGAAAAGGATAACATAGCATAACGTAGCATAACTTAAGGTAACATAACAAGATAACATAATGTAATATAACATAGCATAACATAAGGTAACAAAACATAAAGTTACGTAGCATAGCATAACATAACATGATATTACATAGCATAATAACATAAGTAACATAAGGTAACATAAAATAACATATGTCAACATAACATAACATAACAGCATAACATAAGATAAAGTAACATTAGATACCATAACATAGCATGACGTGACAAAATGTAACATAAGATAATGTAAGATAACATGACATAGCATAGCATAACGTAAGGTAACGTAACACAAGATAACATTAAGATAACATGACAACAGCATCACATAACATGAATTAAGGTAACGTGACATAGCATATATATAAAACA
>CAMQGK010000549.1:1485000-1507500 GCA_947000775.1 Pterois miles
ATAATAATAATAATAATGAACTGCTTCCAGATTGTGGATATTTCTCTGAGAGGTCGTGGTCCGTTCACCGTCTTCGCTCCGAACGTTAAAGCCTTCGCCACAGAGAAAAACAGCGCCAGCAAGGTGACAGCGAACTTTATTGATTCACCTTAAATTTCTCTGTATTATTGTCCACCACTTCAGCAGCTATGGGATGGATTGTGGTGAACTGTGGTTCACACATTCGTGTCCCCCTAGCAGTGCTAACGTGCTAACATGGCTAAAAGCTAACACGTCTAACGACTCTTATTTATTATCTTTGCAGATAAAATCGTTGATGTCAAACACTCATAAAGAAGAGTTTGCCAACATCCTGCGCAGCCACATCGTCATGTGTCATACTCTGCTGCCCGTTGACCTGGCCCGACCCCGAAACATGACGTCACTGTCTGGACTGGTTCTGACCACGAGTTCCATCCAGGTGACCAATCAGAGTATAGAACCACACTGGGGGTTAACCTGAGTAGAGCTGTGAGCCGAGGTCGGGGCCACACAGTTGAACTGAAGATATAAAGCATTTTGCTGGTGAATAATGTTTGTGTGTTGGATATTTCCAGGGCAGCCTCTTCATCAACGAGGCTAACGTGACGTACAGTGATGGCGTCAGCGTTAACGGGATCTTCTATGAGATCAACAGGATTCTGTCTCCTCCCGTCATGGACACAGAAAAGCAGCCAGCCATTCCTGTAAGTTTTGAACATCTGCCGATTGAATCTAAATCTGTATTTATTCAGTGTTCGTTCACTAATCGATGAATTGTCTGACTTCTTCATGTGAATGCTCTCAGCTGAACCTGAGTGAGGTGGCAGAACGTCACGGGTATAAAACCTTCTATGGACTGCTCGTGGTAAGAAAACAGAACTTTTCTTTCTTCTCCAGGGAAATAAAATGTTTTAACGCCCAAACCAGTCCTGTTCTCCCTCCACCCCTTAATTAAATACAGAATTTAGTGCAATGATTTCTTTTCTTCTAGTGCAAAATGACCTTGTACTTATTTATTACCTCCACCGCGGAGGTTATGTTTTCAGTTTGTCAGCTGGATTACAGTAAAACTGTCGGCCTGCTTATCATGAAATCATAGTGAAGCACAGGCCGAGGAAGAACGCACTACATTTAGAAGAACTGTTTTTCACACAAAAAAGGAAAAGAACATTTGTCCTCTGCGAAGGCAGGTCTGCACTGCTACTTATTATTCACCATCTTGGTTCTTGTCCATCTCCATCTTGGTTCTCGACCGTCGCCATCTTGGGTTTTGGCCGTCACCGTCTTCGTTTTTGACCGTCGCCATCTTGGTGTTTGGCTGTCTGTCTACATGGAGTGTGATGGGTGGTAGCTGGCTCTGTCTCTTGTTGTGAAATGAGTGATCTTGTACTCTATGTGTCTTTTAGGCTACAGGTGTGAAGAACCTGGTGGATGATAAGTACCTCCCGCTGACCATCTTCATGCCCTCAGATAGTGTCATGGCATCTCTGCCGAAGGAGCAGAGGGACTTCCTGTTCCACCCTGATAATGCACCAAAGCTGGTTGAGTACATGAAGTATCACATCCTGTATGCCCAGAAGGTGAGGAGGACTTAAGAACACTGTTATGGATCACCTCAGAGACCTTAGATCAACCTTAGAGTCCACCAGGAGTCACTTCCTAGGTTTAGAGAAGTGGTGATTAAAATATCAGATTTTTAGTTTTAGGTTTAATTTAGCAGATTTGTCAGATTTGAATGTTCTTTAATATGCTGCAGTGCAATAAGAAGATTAATGGAAGAAAATGATCAGTCATCAGCTCAACAGCTCAGACAGTCCTGTAGTGAACACAGCATACTGAAATCAATATTTGAAAAACTGGCCTTCGCCATCCTGGTTTATGGCTGACGCCATTTTCGCTTTTGGCGATCACCATTTTTGGCTTTATTTACAATATTCAGTATAGACTGTATATACCAATGCCACAACCACCGGTGTATACCGTACTGTATATACCGGTGGTTGTGGCATCAACCACTGATCTCTGTAGTCTTGGTGTTGTGTGATGGCAGCAGCAAACATCCACCTAGACAGCTTCAGGACTCTTCTTCCTCCCTCTCTGTCCACTCAGGTTTATGCTGAAGGTCTGATCCATCTGGACTCGCCTCAGACTCTGCAGGGGTCACCGCTCTCGTTCACCTGTGGAGGGACGGACGAAATTGTGAGTTCAACAGAAACAGAAAACTGAAGAAGAAAAAGAAGAAGAGTGGGCGCTTGTTGATCCAGTTGTGTCTTCTTTGAACAGGGAGAGATCTTCATTAATGACGGGAAGTGTCGGATTGTTCAGAGACACCTAGTCTTTAACGGCGGGATCGCCTACGGGATCGACTGCCTGCTGACGCCGCCCAGCCTCGGCGGACGCTGTGATCAATACAAGACCTGGAATCTTCCGGTAAACTTGACGAACATCAGTTTTACAGATTGTTATCAGCTGTAGATATGTAGCCAATTAATTTCTGACTGATGTTTAAAAGTGAGAACTGTTAGAATCAGTTCTGCATTAGTTTTAAATAATGCTCCTGGTTCCAGAGGTGATATCTGGGTCCAGAGGTGGTATCTGGGTCCAGAGGTGGTATCTGGTTACAGAGGTGATATCTGGGTCCAGAGGTAATATCTGGGTCCAGAGGTGATATCTGGTTCCAGAGGTGATATCTGGGTCCAGAGGTGGTATCTGGTTACAGAGGTGATATTTGGGTCCAGAGGTGATATCTGGGTCCAGAGGTGATATCCGGTTCCAGGGGTGATATCTGGTTCTGGGGTGATATCTGGTACCGGGATGATGTCTGTTTCCAGAGGTGATATTTGGGTCCAGAGGTGATATCTGGGTCCAGAGGTGATATCTGGTTCCAGAGGTGATATCTGGGTCCAGAGGTGGTATCTGGTTACAGAGGTGATATTTGGGTCCAGAGGTGATATCTGGGTCCAGAGGTGATATCCGGTTCCAGGGGTGATATCTGGTTCTGGGGTGATATCTGGTACCGGGATGATGTCTGTTTCCAGAGGTGATATTTGGGTCCAGAGGTGATATCTGGGTCCAGAGGTGATATCCGGTTCCAGGGGTGATATCTGGTTCTGGGGTGATATCTGGTACCGGGATGATGTCTGTTTCCAGAGGTGATATCTGGTTCCTCTCATTGAAAGGGTTTTGTGCTCTTAATTAGAATATTTAAGCAAAATATATAGTTTGAAAATATTAAAAGCCTACTATTACTATCTAATAAAGGTATAGCCGTCTTTGCTGTTAGGAACCATAATGAGGTATTTATTGGGCAGAGTGTTAAGTGGAGGCAGAACAATTCTCTAAACATGTTAATTAACGGGCTAGCAAGTAGTGTTAGCTTGTTTTTTTAACAATGGCTGGAGAAAATACTAGTTTCTCTCAATCTATACTGTCACTCACTCTCCAGGATCCCCAGTGTTAGTGGCTAGCTGGCTAGCTTGTCCAGAGACTGATAAGCTAGCTACCTAACTCCTGCTCTCCTCCTGGTGAAGTAGTCTCCTAGCACTGAGGATGGAGGCAGCCGGACCGTGACCCAGCTCTGTCCACTGTTGGACTCATTTTCTGTAGCATGGTGGAATTACAAAGCTAGCTAGCTAACTAGCTAACTAGCCAGTCGCTAAATGAGTAAAATTTAACAACTCAATGCTTTAGCCACACACTCTTGTCACAGTGTAGGAAAGCACAGTGCTATCACCAGATGAGGGACAACTTTGTTTGCCTCATTTTCTGTGTTTCATGACAGCATGGCAGAATTAGCAATTCAAGCTAGCTAAGTAGCTGGGCGTCCAACCAGCGGGCTGGAGGCCAATGGCAGCGCTGTAAAGATAAATTTAGGGCATATAAATCTTTGGATGTCTATAGTTAACTATCCTTCAATAAAGTCAGTCAAAAAGAGAGTCAGACAACATCAGAGAAGAGTTTCAGAGACGGAGAGAAAGGGATGCTAACAGTTTAGCCTTCTGCTAACAGCAGCTAATGGCTCATGGCTGCTGTTAGCAGAAGGCTAAATATTAGCATCATTTTGTCTCAATCTCAGAAACATTTCTCTGATATTGTAGCTCTCTAGAGCTCCTCCAATCACAGTTTGTCATCTCAGATGTTGTGATATCTGGATTCTGGCAGCCAACAACAGCAAGACGACATTTTAGATGAGTAGCTTTAGCCTAGTTTTAGCCTCCAGTCTTTGATTAGCCTCCAGCTAACACTGTGAGCTCATCCACACTAAGAGGGTCTGTAAGAAAATCTCCAGAACCTCCTTTTATAGTCATTAACTGATTTTATTTCTTCTTCTGTGGTAGATGAGCTGTGGACTGTGCACCAACTCCGCTGGTCGCTGTTTCAAAGGCTCCACACTGAAGGTCCGAGTCGCCGTCTGGTCACTAATCAGTCAGAGTCGCCATCTGGAAACTAACCAGTCAGAGTCATTGTCTGGTCACTAACTCTCAGAGTCGCCATCTGGTCACTAACCAGTCAGAGTCATTGTCTGGTCACTAACCAGTCAGAATTGTCATCTGGTCACTAACCAGTCAGAGTCATTGTCTGGTCGCTAACTGTCAGAGTCGCCATCTGGTCACTAACCATCAGAGTCATTGTCTGGTCGCTAACCAGTCAGAGTCATTGTCTGGTCGCTAACCAGTCAGAATTGTCATCTGGTCACTAACCAGTCAGAGTCATTGTCTGGTCACTAACCAGTCAGAGTCGCCATCTGGTCACTAACCAGTCAGAATTGTCATCTGGTCACTAACCATCAGAGTCATTGTCTGGTCACTAACCAGTCAGAGTCGCCATCTGGTCACTAACCAGTCAGAATTGTCATCTGGTCACTAACCAGTCAGAGTCAATTTGTGTTCTGATTCTTTTCTTGGTTTCCTTTTCAGAAAGTTGAAAAGTGCGATCTTCCCTCTGTGTTTGTCACTAAAAACTCTGGCTGTCGCAGCATCTGTACCTTCAACATCTGGGAGCCAAGGTGTTGTCAAGGTTACCATGGCCCTGACTGTCTGGGTGAGACAACGACGCCAACTAGGTGTTGAGCAACGAATAGAAACACTGTCAAATTTAAGATCCAGTGTGGAGAAGTCTCTGAAAGTCTCTCAAATATGTATACTGTATTACACTACTGTTTTTGTTTGTCTCCATCTTGGTTTTTGATCGTTTCCATCTTGGTTTTTGGCCATTGCCACTGTTATTTTTGCCATCTCAATCTTGGTCTTTTTGCTGTTGCCATCTTGGTTTTTGGTCTTTGCCATTTTTGTTTTTGGCTTTCACAATTTTTTGATTTTTGGTCATTTCCATGTTAGTTTTTGTTCATTTCCGTCTTGGTTTTTGTCTGTCTCTAGACAAGCTAACTGTCCAGTTCCAGAAACAGACAAGCTAGGTAGCTAACTGTTAGCCAGCCATCTCCTCCTCCTGCAGTATCTCCAGCAGCATAGCGTTCAGCTAATCTGGTCCCGTTAGTTAATGTTAACTTTCTCCAATAACACTGGTGATCCCAGAGAGTGAGTGACAGGACAGATTGAGAGAAACTAGTATTTTCTTCAGAAATTGATAAAAAATTAAGCCAACAATACCTGCTAACCAGTGTTAAATAACATGTTCAGAGAATTATTCTGCCTCCACGTAACGCTCCGCCCACTAAATACCTCAAAATGGTTACTAACAGCGACGGGGTCCATAGGACAGAGGCTGAATAAATTAATTCAAACACAATAATAGAATAATAACTCAGTTTTCTTTTGGCTGTTTATGGTTAAAATGTTTCTGAAGTTCTAAAGATCTGAACTTTATTTTGCCCTTAAAGTCACCAGATTGATGGATTATTAACTTTTAAAGAATCTTTTTCTCATTTATGGAACATTCCTCATGCAGATGATCATGGTGGCATCGAATAATTAACGAGCTGTTTATTGATCCCTCCTCTCTGTCCAGTCTGTCCTGGCGGCGTCGACGCTCCCTGCAGTAACCACGGTAAATGTGACGACGGTCAGCTTGGTAATGGTACCTGCACCTGTGACGCAGGATTCAGGGGTGTGGCCTGTGAGCAGTGCAGTGAGGGGTTCTACGGAGACACCTGTAAAGGTGAGCAGCCATCCAACAATTTCCTGTTTGATGTCAGCAGGTTTTATAACAGGTTGTTTCCTTCTGGTTCTCAGCCTGTAACTGTTCAGAACACGGGTCATGTGATGACGGGCTTAAAGGTGCAGGTTCTTGTTTCTGTGAGGTGGGCTGGACCGGAGAGCGCTGTGAGATACCGCTAGGTGAGTCCAGGACTTCCTGTCAGCATTCTGTGTGTGAATGCATCATTTCTGCGGTAATATTAATGTCTGCGTTTCCTCCAGCAGGCGTCTCTGAGTGTTCGCCGTCCTGTTCTCCAAAAGCTGTCTGTCAAGAAAACAACACCTGTGTGTGTCGGCCATTTTATGAAGGAGACGGAATCACCTGTACAGGTAAATATTAGGGATGGGAAAAATATTGATTCAGCTATGTATCATGTTTTTGTGTTTTTTCTAAATACATTTTTAACACCAGAATCAATATATTTACTTCCTCTGAGTCTATGTGGAGGTAGAAGGAAGTTACCGCTTTTATTGTGGTAGTCTGAGTAATGTGACATCATATCCGTTCAGTATCCATCAACCAGAACAAACCTCAGAAAGTATTAAAGGGTGGAGGGTGGGCGTGGATCCGACCTCCACCCTCCATGTTAAATCCAGCCTGGTAAACACTACACATCCAGTAAAGGAGGGAAACACTTTGGAAAAGCAGAGCTAGACATCACGGCTAAAGCTGCACGCTAACTCCATCACGGACGGGATCCGTCATCGGACGGGAAACGTCATCGTACGGCGGTAACGTGCGGTCCGGTCGGCCGGCGCTCTCGTCTCCGTTGTCCGACGGGCCGACGCTACGACTGTAGAGCTCCATATACTGACATTTAGATAGATAGATAGATAGATAGATGATTTTTTCCAAGGGAACTTTTTTCAGTTACATCCCGTAAGAAATAAAAAACAGTGAACATAACGGGGAGACAGGAGCGGGAGGACTGAGGGTCGCCGCCCCAACGGCGCCCATTTTTTAGATGAGAAAAGGGAGAACAAGAGGAAAGGAGAAGAGGGAAAAAAAGCATCTCCCAGACTAGGCTCCTGTAGGGGGCACAGTGTGGGATCAGACGGAGCATCTTGTCGACATAACATCCAGGAGAATGGAGAGATAACCGGTTTGGGAAGGCTGGTTGTCTGGGGAGTAATGAAGATAACAGTTGTTTCGGGTCAGGCAGACACTGTGATTTTCCGTCTGCCTTGTCTCTCTGAGTCTCCCAGTGGCTAAGATCCAATAGAGCCAAATTCAATGGTCAAATTCAGCCGAGCCGGCAACTTCTCCAGTTGGTATCCATCTTGCGACAGGTTCAGAAATCAGCCAGCCTGCGATTTTGATCAAGAATCGCATCCAGCTTGTTATGTTAAATGCATTCAGACGGCCCCGATGGAGCTGACCATGGATGGATGAAGAGAACGGAGCTGACGGAGAGCTAGAGACCACCTTGGAGGAGTTAGAGGAAGTAGACACCTGGGACTACGGCTGCTTTTCAAAATAAGGTGTTAACAAAGGGAAGTGGATCTACAGAATCCATCTATGGAAATCAGACTGATGGATTATATTCAGCAGAGTATAAAACATTACACTAAAACCACTAATCTGTGAGGGAAATGTCTTGATTCTTTGATTTTTTCTGGGTTGCTGGATAAAAACTGTAATAAATAATTCCTGACAATGATCCTGATACATCTGACTTCAGGTCGTCTCTGACTGCAGACCTGCTGAAAGTCAATCATTTTTACTGGATATCATTTAGAGATTTTACAAGTAAAAGTCCCTAAAAGTGTCTGATTCATCTTGTTCCTGGTCTGGTGGTAAAAAGTTATCAACAATCACAATAAATCATAATATTGAATCACAATACTTGACTGAAAAGTCACAATACATATCACCATGTTTCACTTTCTATACCTCCATGTCTATATCTATATCTATATCTGTCTATATCTATAACTGTCTATATATCTGTGTCTGTGTCTGTAGCGATGGACATGTGTCAGACGTGGAATGGCGGTTGCGCTAAAGGAGCTAAGTGTTCTCAGACAGGTGAAAAGGTGAGCTGTACCTGTCCGAAAGGTCACTCTGGAGACGGCTTCACCTGTCAGCCCATCGACCCGTGTGTCTCCGGAGTCAACGGCGGCTGCCACGAACACGCCACCTGCACCATGACGGCTCCGGTGAGGAGGACGCCGTCGCCACGCGTGTTTCACCGCCATCCGTCTGTCAGAGTGTAATGTGACGTGTTTGTGTGAACAGGGGAAGAGAAAGTGCACCTGTAAGGACAACTACATCGGAGACGGACTCACCTGTCAGGTCAAACAGCTGCCAATCAGCCGCTGTCTCCAAGACAACGGGCAGTGTCATCAGGACGCCAAATGTACCGACCTCCATTTTGAAGGTATAGAACATGATGAGGTGTGTGGTCTAACATGGTCCTCTACAACGGCCTTCTGAGTTCTGATTGTCTTCAGAAACAGCGTGGTTTTACACTCACAGTGAACATTGATCAGTGATTAGTTGATGATGTCATCATGTGATTACATCTCTAATGAGTGTGTGTTGTGTTTGTGTGTAGATGCGAAGCTGGGTGTGTTTCATGTGCGTTCAGGTAAAGGTCAGTACAAACTGAACTTCACTGCAGCTCAACAGGCCTGCACTGCAGAGGGAGGCAGCCTGGCGACGTATGACCAGCTGTCCTACGCTCAGCAGGTCAGTGAACGCAGCACACATCCATGTTTGCCTTCAACTTGTCTTAGATATAATTTGCATATTGTGTTGTAAGACGAGTGTGCATCACAGCCTGACATCTTTTCTTCCACTAAAACACGTCCATGAAAAGTTTTCAGATTTCTTCATTTATTATTTATTTATTTTTTTTAATTTACAGTATAATCATCCCAGTTACCAGGAAAATATGTTGGCATTGTACATTTCTGCAAAACATGGATATACTGAATGTGGATGTTTTGCTTTCAGTCAGATCAAGTGACTGTTATTGAAATTTATGTGGTCTAATAACAAGTATGACAAGCAGTAAAGTCTACAGAACAACACAGTTCTTTTACATAACTAAGACTATAGATGTGAAAAACATAGTGAACCTCAAATTACTCCGAGGGATACGAGAGGTGTGTATTCTCCATCTAAAGAGTCCTTGGCTGACAAAACACAGAGAACCTCTGCGTAGAGCACCGTGTCAATTAATCCGCTGCAGAAAATAGTCCCAACAAAGTCTCAAAGTATTTCCTCGTGTTGGTTTGATAGAAACGACAGTGAGCAGCTGATTACTGATGAAGCTTTACATGAGTGACGTATAGAAAAGATAAAGATATCTAGTTGGAACCAATGGGCTGGCAGACAGACAGGAAGTCAGTGATTGAATGATGATGATGATGATGAAAAGCTGATACTCAATGACTGCTGTCCCCGTAGGGCGGGCTGAACATGTGTGCTGCCGGCTGGTTGGACCAGGCCCGGGTGGCGTACCCCACCACCTATTCCAACCCCCAGTGCGGCTTCGGACACATTGGCATCGTGGACTACGGCACCCGCAAAACCAGCGAGACCTGGGATGCCTTCTGCTACCGGATGAAGGGTGAGCGAGAAAGAGGAGGGACAGCACAGCAGTCAGTGAAATTTTGTTGGGAATATTCAGTCATCTCATATTACTATAATAACTGGACCTTACAGGTTTTCTTTCATGTTCAACATTTTTCAACATGTTTTACACAACATTGTTACGTTTGTTACATAACAGTACATGAGAAAGGCTGAGGGTGGTTGTTGTTTATCTACAGTAGTTACAGTGTTACATTTGTTGCATTCATTGTGACATTCCAACGTAACATTCTGTTGTTGACATGCTACATTGTTGTTACAATGTTACATAACAATGTACATGATGTTACATTCCATTGTAATGTTCCGTTGTTGACATTCTTACGTTACAAAGTACGTGAGGGTGTTACGTTGCAATGTTACTTTAAAATGTTATAATGTTACGTTCCATTGTAACGGTCCAGTATTGACTTTCTTACGTTACAGTGTTATGTTACGATGTTACATTACAATGTTACATTGCAGTGTTACATTATAATGTTATGATATTACGTTCCATTGTAATGAAACGTTGACATTCATACATTACAATGTTACGTTATGATGTTACATTGCGATGTTACATTGCAATGCTACATTACAATGTTACATTACAATATTATGTTACAATGTTACATTACGATGTTACATTACAATTTTACATTATGATGTTACATTACAGTGTTATGTTACAATTTTACATTACGATGTTACATTACAATTTTACATTATGATGTTACATTACAGTGTTATGTTACAATGTTACATTATGATGTTAAGTTCCATTGTAACGTTTTGTTGTTGACATTCTTAAGTTACAATGTTACGTTACGATGTTACATTACAGTGTTACTTTACAATGTTATGTTACAATGTTATGATGTTACATTTCATTGTAACATTCTGCCATTGACATTCTTATGTTATGATGTTACGTTACATTCCATTGTTACAAGCTGTTGTGACATTCCGATGTTATGTTACGATGTTATGTTAAGATGTGACATTACGTTACGTTGTCACGTTACATTGTCACGACAACTTTGTAGAGTGTATGAGTAAAAGTTGTTGATTTATTAGTTACATCATCATTGAATCAGATGTGTGATTCTGGTGTATTGATCATCAGTAATCATCAGTAACTGACTGTTACTGACTGGTTTGTTTCAGAGGTTAAATGTGAGTGTCAGTCTGGTTACGTTGGAGACGGTTTCAGCTGTACAGGAAACCTGCTGCAGGTCCTCCAGTCTACGCCGACCTTCTCCAACTTCCTCACAGTCAGTCAGACATCTGTTCAGTATTACACATACAATAAAAATTTAAATGCAAATATATATATATATATATATATATATATATATATATATATATATATATATATATATATATATATATATATATATACTTTTTATTTTCTTCTGCAGCAAATCCTGAACTACTCTCAGGTGTCTGAGTCCGGGAAGCAGTTCCTGAAGCGTCTCGGTAACCTGACGGTCCAGTCAACGCTGTTTGTACCAGACAACACCGGCCTGCCGGACAACCAGGTGAGTCATACTGACGCTGTTACAGATACTATTCCTGTACCTGTTGATGCGTCCTCACCTGTCTGTCCACGTGTCCCTGCAGACTCTGTCTCAGCGGGACGTTGAGTTCCACCTGTCGGAGGGTCGTGCTCTTCCTCTCAGCCACCTGAAGAACGGCAGTCAGATCAGGACTCGTGTCGGCAGCCTGACCGTCCTCGGAGTCGCAGACCTGCTCAGCCCCTCGGCTCTGGTCAGATTTATTACTACTGCTACCCACTAGAGGGCGACACTGTTTATCACTCACCATCATCTGTGCCAGATATTGAATCCAGAAAATAATAATGCAAGACAGTAATAAATAATAAGGCAGTACAAGCAAACAGAAACCACAGCAGCTGACTGTGATTGGTTGAGTTTTACCAATCAAATCAAACGCACCCAAAACATACTTCACTTTATTACAACATGATTCTAGAAGAAAATATTGGCCAAGTTCTTGTGTAAGAAATGACAGATTTTTGAATGGAGTTCTGTGGAGTTCAGCTCCTTCAGTCGATAACGGTTTTCACTATGTACATTTACAGATATTTTGTTTCAGTCGATTTAAATTCTTTTAATCTCCTCAGTCGTCTCGTTACATCAACGACCGCTTCGTCACCGAGTCGGACATCCTGGCCTCAAACGGCATCATTCATGTCCTCCAGGGACCACTGCAAGCCCCGCCTCCTCGCCAAGAGGCAAGTGATGTCATAACAATGCAGTTTTTACTCATTTTTCTGATACTAATAGTATTTACTAACTTTGCTCTGATTGGTTGCAGATGCATGTGACCCATAAGGCCGGTATGGGAGTTGGAGTGGTGCTGCTGATTGTTCTGGTGGCAGGAGTCATCTTCGTCGGATACCACTTCTACACCCACAAAACAAAACCCTTCCAGTTCCACTACTTCAAGGTCAGAGCTGGTTTTTAATTGGTCTGTTCATCTAAAGCTTCAGTGATATCACACACGTTAGTAAAATGGTAGTGTCAGTATAACATATACGTTAGTATAAGTAAAATGGTAGTATTTTAGCATTAGTTCAACACATTTAGTAGCATTAGTGTAACACATACATTACTATGAGTAAAATATTAGTATTAGTATAACACATATATTAGTGTTGGTATAACACATATTAGCATCAGTGTTAGGATAACATGTTTAATAGTGTTAGTATAACACTTTTATTAGTATTAGTATAACACATTTAATAGTATTATTTCATGCATTTATTAGTATTAGTATAATACATTTAATAGTATTAGTATGACACATTGATATAAGTAAAATATTAGTGTAACAAAAAGAGATGTTCAATGTGATGTTTAAGAGACAGAAAAACACAAGAGGTATTTATAAATTGAGACTATTTCAATGACCTTATATTTAAATTCAGTTTTCTTTGACCAACCAACCAGTATAATACTTTTATTAACATATCACATTTCTTACTATTAGGTGAAGATTTGTATTGTGTCACTATAAGACATGTTACTTGTAGGTTTATTGAAATACATCTTTGATGGTTATGTTGTCAGTCTAACGTTTTCCCTGGTGGATGTGACAGGAGGATGACGGGGAGGCTCCGCCTGCAGACTGCCCCGCCAGCGTCTGCAACCCGGTTTATGAAGCAGCTCCAGAACCAGCAGAGTCCAACTCATCTGACGTCGCAGTGAGTCAGCAGACTCTCAGCAAACAGAGTTAATACAATAATTCAACCAGCTGCTAGGTCAGACATATTCAGACGAGACTTTGCCATTAGTATAAATATAATTAGTATAGTTACTCTGCCTTCCCATGCAGGACAATAAACCACAGAGTGTAGGGTTAGTCCTGTGCTAAACTTCATCAACTGGCTTTGTGGGCCAAAAGTCCTGAAGCTGGCGCTGCAGCAAACGACACAAGTTCAAAACTTTCATTTCATCAATTCATCACAAATCATCCGTACATGTTCAGATGCTTCAACCTGGCAGGAGTCATGAGGTCCATCACTCTGGTTTTATTATTAAATCTTCTCCTACATTTTCAGACTGTCCTCCACAAACTGAGTTTGGAAGTATCAAAAATCAAGCCCATCAAAATGTTTGTCAGCAGTACTGTACAGTCTCTGTGTCCATGGAAATAAATGACATTTTGAGGTCATGGTAGACGTAGGGGGGTAAATTTCAGAGCTTCATCTCAAAAACTAGTTTTAACAGAGTTCTATCCTCATGTGAACCATTGCAAATCAATCAGTTTGTCATTTATGGAGCAATAAATCTTTATTAAAATAAATTACTGACATCTCGTCTGTGTTGGCTACATAAAGTTTGAAAAGTCTCAGAATTTTGTCTTGAAAACTGAATTTTTGACACTAGTTTGAAATCTGCCTTTACAACCGCTGACTGATGATAATGTAGCTGCAGATGGAGTTTGAAGCCTAACATGATGACAGTGGCTCTGTCGGCCTGCAGGTGGAGGACCACCACGGGGAGGTGGGCGGAGGATCCTACGACCTGCTGCAGGACAGCTGAGCTGAAAGTCCTCTGACCAGCTTCAAACCCTTTTCCACTTAGTTTTATTTCCTCCAGCAGCTGTGTCCACCCTCAGACTGCCTCCCAAACCAGGCAGTTGATGGAGGACTCCGCGATCAATCGTGATGCGTTCAGGTGCAACTTCAGTGATTTCATGAACAGAGGTTTTTTTTTTTCCAGGACATAAAAGTGGAAGATTTGAGTCATTTCACCCCAATTATAAAACAAAATGTATACTGCGCATGATCCCTTTAGTTTCAACAAGATTCGTTGTCAGAAAAGTTGCAATTTTAGAAATTTGACACTGTTTTCTGCCGACATAAAAAAGCTATATGAATAATCATAACTATGAAGTTAAATGATTAAAACATCAGACGGTCTTAAAGAGTTGTTCTCCATGTTGTTTTTTTCTCATTTTATGTAACGTTCACCAACTTTCATGTTGAAGACTCCATGAAACCCAGAGAAAATCCTAGTAGGAAATATGTGTTGGAATGAGTAAACTTGTTGATTAGGTGTAAGTAACTTGCAGCATACACTGTAAAACTGCTTTAACTCGAGGTTCAGTTCCCTGGCGATGCAGTTGAAAGCTGGAGAAAAGCTAATCATTGAACTTTGAGTCTTTGAGAACAAGCTTCCAGTTAACAGTTTATTTCCTGACAGAAACATTCAGATGTCTTCAGTCACCTCTGTGATCCACGAGTGATAATCGGTTATTCTGGTGAAGATGGCCGGTTTGTGTGCATCACACCGCCCGCTGCCCCATGTGACCACGCCAAACAGGAAGTAGGCACCACGTTTCCGACACAACAGCGGCGCTCCAGAGTCGCCCTGCAGAGAGAAACCAAAAATTTTAATCCGAGCTAGTTCACCTGTTTCCAAAACAAAATGACAGGACGTTTGTGTGATTGATGGGATAAGTTTGGATTTTTTTAATGGGGTTGACCCTGAACTAACCCTTTAAAACAAAAAGTTACAAAAGAACACAAACTAACTGGAGCTGTCAAAGTTAACGAGATAATAACGCAAATTTGTTGTAACATCAATAATTTCTACCTTGTGATTTTTAGGTTTTACCAGCTCAGATTTAAAGTTCCAAGCAGGTCATACCAGCTTGTTGAGAAGGAGAACGCTGCAAACAAACGTTACATTTTAGTGAGGAAAACCTGCTTCTTAACATTAACTAATTGACATTCAACACAATTTTCTGCACAGATATCTGAAAAATAAAGTTAGACTCTAATCAGGTTAATGAGAACCATATGAATAAAAGACTGTATCATCAGCATAAAAAAGTATGTGTCAGTATAATAATTAGGGCTGTCAAAGTTACCAGGATAATAACATTAGTGGGCTCAGTTTTAAAGTTAGAGTGAAGCTACACTGAAGGAACTTAAGGAATCCATCGGTACCAACCATGTCAGACTAACTGGTAGTGAAGGAGGGTAAATAATGCTGCAAACTTACTCTAAATTTTGGTGAGAAAAAACTGTCATGGCCATTTTCAAAGGGGACCCTTGACCTCTGACCTCCAAATATGTGAATGGAAATTGGGTTCTGTGGGTACCCACCAGTCTCCCCTGGTGTTCCTGTGAGGGTTTCTGGATAATATTTGTCATTATTTTGTGTTGTTAATTGATTTCCAATAATAAATATATACATACATTTGCAGCATATTTGTCCACTCCCATGTTATTAAATACTTCCCTTTAAGATAAATTGTGAACAGATAAAAAATGTGCAATGAATTTGCGTTTAATCTTTAATCTTTGTGATTGACAGCCCTAAAACTAAATGATTGATGCAGTGGCAGACCAGAAACTCAAGTGTTCTGGGAAGTTAAATTACTGTTTTGTGAATGGAGTCTGGTGGCTTTGTAGAGACCATAGATAGCGGCTTCAGTTCCCATCAGAAAGGGCTGCCTGACAGCGAGGCAAAGCATGAAAATATTCTAAATATAGCGTCCAAATAAACTGAAAATCTGTTGAGCTGCTGCCCCCGTCTACAGCAGGTCATTACTTTGCTCCATCTACTGTAGTAATACACAGATTAATTCAAGCCCACTGAGAAACACCTGAACTACCTTTAACCTTTACCCCGACCCGCCACACATACTGCGATATGACAGACTGAACGTGACCGACAGCAGGGTTAATGTGGGCGGAGTTACCATGCAGGAGGTGCAGCCTGCAGGATGTGTACAGATGTGGGAGTCGGTGATGAGTTCTGCCCCCCACAGCTCCCTGCAGGTGGTCTGATTGACCAGAGTCAGTCCGACCTGGTGCAGCCGGTCTGGATCCACGTCCACTACACAGGACAGACAACCACAGCTGTTACAGGTTGTGTTTTAGGACATTCTGGGATCCCCGTCTGATATGTCTCTGGTGAGGATTCAGCCATGTAACCTCAATACAGTCAGAAGAAACCTCGTCAGATTTCCCGTATGTGGACATGCTTAGAATACCTGTTGCTTTTGAGGCTCCCCAGCCGGTTGTGACACAAGACCAGCTGCCATCGAGGTCCTCGTCCTCATCAGGGACACAAACTGGAGACACCTGAGGGCCTTGAGACACGACCAGAGGACAGGTTCAGTACTTAACTCATCTTAATACATCAGAATACAGTATGTGCTGATACTACGGAGAAATTAATTATCTGTGTAGTTTATCTTTCAGGTGTTCCTACTGAATCTGGCAGGAACACTGAGGCGCAGCAGTGACAGGTCGGATTTTGGGGGGAAGCTGCCGTCCTGTGGCAGGTTGAAGACCTCGTCCACCGGGACGATTTGAGACGATGAGAACCGGAGGTCATGTACTTCCAAAACCGCCACATCTTCTTTAGCTCTGCAGGGACAAAGAAAGGTCATCATACAGCAGAGGTAATTCTTTTACCTCGTAAAGTGTGTAGTATTAGTACTAGTATTACCTGACGTTGCAGTGTCGTGCAGCAAGGACCCAGCGGCGGTGGATCAGTGCTCCACTGCAGTAGTGGCGTCCGTTGGACTGCAGGCTGACTGTCCAGGGCCAGGAGAAGGGGCAGGACTCGGTCACGTTGCCCACAGACACGTCACCATCCTGGGACACGGAGACGGCAGCGAGGCCTGGAGTCTTCTCACAGCTGGAGCTCTGCTGCGTACCACACCTGTCCTCTGTCATCCAGGTGAGACATCATGATTTAGTTAAATGAACATGTGAGATCATGTTATGTTATAAAGCAGAGTGTGATGGAAGACGCCACCTTCAGTACTGACGTCTTCTGTGTACACAATGCTCTGATCACCTGTGAATGAAACACAATCTATAACAGGTGAGACTGGTCTGACAGGTGGACTCTCAGGTGTTAGGTGGTCTGGGACACATACTTATGATGTCAGACATCCACTGAGTGTGTTGTTGGACTTTGGTGTAGACTCCTGGTCTTCTGGCTCTTCCACAACCGACCCCCCAGCTCACCAGACCCGCCAGCTCGTACCTGCTGCCAGTGAAGCAGGACAGAGGCCCTCCGGAGTCCCCCTGAGACAGAAACAGGGTCCTGTTAGACACCAAGACAGGATAACGAACAGTGCACAGAGGCCTTTAAGACTTTCCTGAGACAGAAACAGGTTCCTGCTAGACACAGAGACAGAATCACAAACGGTCGACAGCAAGAAAGCAACGTAAAGAGACAAAGTATTCATAGATTCTGTCCAGTAGACTCTTAAGTTATCAGATTCTGGCTCTTGTGTCTCAGACTGGTTTAAAGTAGTCTCCATACTCTGTGGACCAGATTGAGGACTCTGGTGGTCCCTGAGGACTCTGGTGGTCCCTCAGATCCAGGTACCTGGCAGGCGTCGGCTCCTCCTCCGTCCTTGCCAGCACAGAACATGGAAGGTCGGATCCTCCCGCGGTAGTACCGGTTACAGACGGCGGGGGGCAGGATGGTCACGTTCACCTCCTGGAGCCGGTTCACTCTGGCTCCATCTGGAAGAGGAGAAGAAGAAGAGCTAAGCTTCTCCCATTCTGGACTGAAAGAGACTACCGGACGCCAGTAAAACGTACAAACTAAATTATTTATAGTCTGTTTTCATATTCTACAGAAGTGTCCTGTGTTGACCAATAAACTATAAATATAATAAGAGTTTTCAGTCCAGAAGCAGCAGCAGAAAAACACAAGTTTCATCGCTTTGTTTCTAAACTCTCTAAAGAAGATGATGAACAAAAGAACGGAGGAGAAGACGCTGTGGTGAAATAGGGGCTTTTCTGATCAGATCCAGAAGAAGTGATCTCACTCTCTCGGGTGGCGCCCCAGCCGGTGATGGTGCACTTCCTGAAGGGGGGCAGCGTGGTCACCCAGACGTCGATGGGTCGGACGAAGCGGTTGAAGACCAGCGGCTGCTGCAGCTTCAGCAACGCCAAGTCGCTCTCTTTGGTCCGGCTGTTGTAGCTGCGATGGGTGATGATCATGGAGACGCCCACCATCTAGACCGGGATGGAACACCATATTCAGATTCTGATCCTCTGCTGGTGGACCAGGTCTAGATTAAACGGTATTAACAGTTTCTCACCTGCTGTCCAGTTTCATCAGGGTTATCCAGGTCATGTTTTCCAGCCAAAACCGTCCAGAAAGAAGCTTTGTTGTACCTGCAGACAGGTGAAAGTTGAACTAGACCATCTCTGAAGATGGTCTACGTAGATTTGGTTTTACTCTGGAAGTGGTCTAAGTAGACCTAGTCTAGTGACCTCTGACCTTTTGAAGCAGTGAGCAGCAGAGAGGACCCACATGGGTCCAATGACAGCTCCTCCGCAGGCCGGCATGGTGGCGAACCGAAGAGAAACCTGCCAGGGCCACGAGTGCGACCAGGCCTCCTGACCCCCGATGATCCTGGACTCCAGCTCCCGTTCTGGACTGAAGGACCGCACCCCCGACAGCTCTACCAGTAAAACAAGAAGAAGAAAAAAGACAAAGAAAAAGTTAGATTACAAAGGAAAAGAAAAAAGAACAAAGAACAAAAAAAATGTTGGTTTATTGTTAATAATCATAATAATATTTAATATATATAAATGTACCAGTGAATCCAAAGAGTCCAGAGAAAGTTGTTGAATGTTCCTGCAGCGTCTCATTTAAAGTCACATTCAGCTGATCCTGGATCTGATCCTGGATCTGGTCCTGGATCTGATTTAGGGGGGAACCTGAGGAGACAGAAGAAGAGCAACAGATCTACCAGCAGCAGTAACTTTGTTCATCTTATCTTATCTTATCTTATCTTATCTTATCTTACAACATGAACAGAAAGGTGTCGACTGTACCGGAGCTCAGCTGCTCAAACACAAACACACCATCCGTCACATTTAACCCTTTATTTCGGTCAGTCGGAGGGTCGAAGGTGTTTCTCACCTGAGTGAAGCGTGAGCAGACACGCTGACAGCAGACAGACAGACAGCATCCTGTCTCACCGACCACCACCAGCACTCTGACCTGCTGAGGACGAGGACTCACACCTGTGTGATCAGACACACCTGTTCAGGATCAGCTCAGACACCATGATGTCATCTACACACTGAACACGACTCTCCTTCAGCTGAAACAGCAGCTGCTCTGAAACGGTTCTGATCCGTCTCATTAGAGTTTAGATGATTTAGAACAAGTTAAAGTTTTAATTCAGACTTTATGTCGTTGACTCGTGTGGACGCCTGCAAGACAAAACATCACTTCTCTTGAGTTTATGGTTACTTTATGTTTACTGTTGGACTTTGTACATTATTGTTAGTTTGTCCAACGATTGATCGGTTTGTTAAAACACAAATACTCCTATTGGATTTAACTGTATCATCATCTGATACCTTTTAAATCTGTACTAGATACACCGTGTTTTAATATGAAATCAGTGCCAATTTAGCATACTTAGCATGTTAACTGTTTTAGCATTATGCTCTAGCAGAAGCTAAGCCATGCTAATCTTTAGCAATAAATGTTAGAGAATACCTATGCTAACACAAGCTAGTAATATGGATTTATTGACAATTTTGCTTGTCGACTATTTTAGCATCATGCATTTGGACAAGCTAAGCTATGTTTATTTCTAGCAATAATGTTACTGAGAATGCCTACACTAACACAGACTATTAATACTGTATGAAATCAATGCAAACTTTGCATACATTTGGCATATTAGCTATTTTAGCATTATGCTCTAGTACAGGTGAGGCCTTGCTAATATTTAGCAGTAAATGTTACTGAGAATACCTAGCCTAACATAGGGAATTAATATGAACTCAAACTTTACACACATTTAGCAAGTCAGCTATTTTAGCGTTATGCTCTAGCAGAGGCTAAGACATGCTAATATTTAACAATTCATGTTCTTGAGAATACTGCTAACACAGGCTATTAAAATGAATTTGATGCCACACACGTTTAGCATGTTAGCATGTTAGCATGCATACATCAGAGTAGGCTATTTAACGATGCTGTGACGTTTATTTGTATGTAATTGTCAGGATGTTTAAGCCTTTACAAAATAACATAACAAACACTATAGTTATGATGTTAAAAAACATTAAGTCTGACTCAGAAAATAAATATTAATAGTCTGTGTTAGCATAGGTATTCTCAATAACATATATTGCTAAATATTAGCATGTCTTAGCTTGTCCTAGAGCATAATGCTAAAATAATTAACATGTTAAATGTATGCAAAGTTGGTGCTGAGTTCACATTAATAGCCTGTGTTAGCGTAGGCGTATCTAAATATTAGCATGACCAAGAGCATAATGCTAAAATAGCTAAGATGCTAAAGCTAAGGGGGCGTACCTGTTTGAAGCTGTGGGGGTGCTAAGGAGTCTCCGTTATGATGAGGAGTTATTATTATTATTATTATTATTATTTAAAATTTATTATTATTTAACATTATTTAACATTTATTATCATTATTATTATTATTATTATTATTATTTAAAATGTATTATTATTATTATTTAACGTTTATTGTTATTATTATTATTATTATTATTATTATTATTATTATTAATAATAATAATAATAATAATAATAATAATAATAATAATAATAAATTATTATTTTTGACAGTTACAGTTTGTTGGTAAATTCATGTTTTTATTTTTATTGATAATGGTTTAACATAAAACAGACTGGTTTTCATTGGAACGTCCCGGTCCAGGTCCTGTGAGGTCCAGGTCCTAATGGGTCCAGGTCCTGCTCCTGGTCTGGTATGAACCGTCTCTCTCTGTGAGGAGAAACAAAAGAGACAAGATGTCGTTTGAATTGCAGATTTGGATCAAGTGAGGCTCAGCAGGCGGAGCCGGGTTGGACTGGTACCGAGTGTGACGGTCCCGGACCAGCGCGGACGGGTCCCGAACGTCCAGTGTGTGAGGACTGCGGACAGAGAGGAGGAGGAGGAGGAGGAGGAGGGGGAGGAGGAGGAGGAAGGTGTGATTCTGCAGGGACTCTCCGCCTCCTCCTTCCCCGCTCAGGGAGCGCGCCGCGCGGCTTCAGAGGCGTGACGCGCCCGATCCGCATCTCCAGGATGGCAGGTAGGTCTCCTCTCTGACTGATCCAGAACGTCCTGACCGACGGCCTGGCTCAGCTCGGATCGGTTCTGCTTCCTCTTAATGAAAAGCCTAATGTGATGATCAGTGTGCGCGGGTCTGATCCGCATCACCAGGGCTTGGTGTCGGTTTAGCGGCGTGGAGGATCCAGCTGCAGAAGGGAGGCGGCTCACAATCAGGCTCGTTAACACGTTAAACCGGCGCCGGACCGGACCGGACCGGGTAATTAGAGCACGGATGTACTGCATCTTTACCCCGGGACGGAGACTGCAGAGCGGCATGAAAGCTGCCGTGATGCTCGGTGTTTGTCCCGGTGAGTCCGCGGAGGAGAGACGGAGACAGGCCGGGATGTGAGCGGGATGTCGGTCCGGTAACTGGGTCAGTGGCAACCGAGCAGAGCCGAACCGAGCCGAGCCAGGCCAGCGGAGGTGTGAGCGGCCTGGTGGAAGTAGAGCAGGAACCAGGCTGAACAGGGCTAAAACCAAGCTGAACAGGGCCAGAACCGGCCTGAACAGGGCTAAAACCAAGCTGAACAGGGCCAGAACTGGGCTGAACAGGGCTAAAACCTAGCTGAACAGGGTTAGAACCAAGCTGAACAGGGCCAGAACTGGGCTGAACAGGGCTGAAACCAAGCTGAACAGGGCCAGAACCGGGCTGAACAGGGCTAAAACCAAGCTGAACAGGGCCAGAACTGGGCTGAACAGGGCTAAAACCAAGCTGAACAGGGTTAGAACCAAGCTGAACAGGGCCAGAACTGGGCTGAACAGGGCTAAAACCAGGCTGAACAGGGCTAGAACTGGGCTGAACAGTACTAAAACCAGGCTGAACAGGGCTAGAACTGGGCTGAACAGGGCCAGAAACAGGCTGAGCAGGGTTAGAACCAGGCCGAGCAGGGCTAGAACCAGGCTGAACAGGGCCAGAAACAGGCTGAGCAGGGTTAGAACCAGGCCGAGCAGGGCTAGAACCAGGCTGAGCAGGGTTAGAACCAGGCTGAACAGTACTAAAACCAGGCTGAACAGGGCTAGAACGCTGAACAGGGCCAGAACCAGGCTGAACAGGGCTAGAACTGGGCTGAACAGGGCAGAAACAGGCTGAGGAGGGTTAGAACCAGGCCGAGGAGGGCTAGA